>JAQQZZ010103655.1:0-14731 GCA_030265115.1 Mopalia vespertina
TTAAACAGAATACCAAATATCATGTTCTTATCTTCATTCATTAGAACATGGCATCACTGCAGATGATGCACAGTTACATTATTCCAGTAGTATATATACGCTTTCAGAACAGCACCATTTATGATATTGCTTTTGATTAAAAAATACGATTTAAAAAAAAATATTACATTAGGGGATTTTTATTACATTAGTGGCTGCTTCACAAAATCGAATCGTCCATTAAAACCAACAAAAGAGATTAGTTTTCAGGGTATTGTAACATTGCAAACTAGATATCTTAATCTTGTTTCTAAATCTATATAAAGTAGAAATATTTTAGAGTAATTTTATTTGCACCCTGTAACATACATTCTTAGATAGTTTTTAATAATTGTCATTCATGTGGAGCCCAAGAGAGAAACTTCCTTTAAATGTTCTTTATTTGAAGTTAAAGAGGTGGCGTTATTTTTCAACGAAATCGGTATACTTCCTCAGATCGTTATTATGGTATTTACACACTATCTTTCAAATAAAGATTACATTTATAACAATGCCATCGTTTTGTGCATTATATACTTCAAAAACTATTGGAAAAGAAACGATCCCAAATTGAGTTGCGTTGAAAAACGGACAAACCGAGTTAGCTAGCTGTGTTGTTTCGTAAATATTTCAAATCAATTTAATGCCAGAATAAATTTAATTATTTATTTGTTTGTTTAGTGTTTTACATCGTTCTTCACATAGCGGTTGTGTTAGAGCTGGTTACCACGGTACCGAAAATGCTTCCTGACAACGTACCATGTTCACGTTGATCAATAATTACAAATCGTTAGCATTGCGCATGTATCGTGAAATGTGAAGACAAATTTCAAAAGGCTGTTGATTGATTGATTGATTGATTGATTGATGTTTTACGCCGTGCTAAAGGGTATTTCACTTATATGACGGCAGTGTATTCCAACAATAATTGACACCAGCACAACCAAGATGTGAAGCGTTTCCATAATGTTGAAAAGTTTATTGTCCTCCAGTGCTAAGTAAAGATAGCATTGCTACTCTTCCAACAAACTGCCCCTCAGCCAGAGGGCTAAAGGCCTGTTGAAGATTCCATCGTTTCAAAAGATTGATTGATTGCTTATTGTTTTACGCCACATTCAGCGGTATTTCAGCTATGCTGTGGCGAAAACACACGATCGCAAGTTGGTGTGGGTGGAAGGGGGGAGGGAGGGGGTAATGTTTTTTTGTTTTTGTTTTCCAATTAATTTATTTTAACTCCGACTTATAGCCCTCCGTATCACAAAAAGAAACAACCCGAACTGAAAACGACACATATACGTTTTAACATATCAAACGTGTCATTTTGGATCTTAAAAATCCAACTAATAGTTAAAACTGTCCATTTAAATTATTTACAATGTTTCACAAAAATCAAAGTTTATGATACACACCGATCCCCTTAAGAAACCTGATGACAACATGACAAACCAGTCCTTCATGGAAGTGACTGTATAGAACTGTCGCCTAATAGTGGCAAAGTCTACACAGTCAATCAATATGTGATTGATATCGTATACGAAGTCACAAATTTCACACTTTGGTTTGATTTTAATACGATCAAAAATAAATTTTTGTTTGGGGTGACTGTGGCCCATACGACATCGCGCCAGAACGACATGATCCTTTCGAGACATTTCATGGGAGTAAACAATTAGACCAATTTCAGGATCTATTTCATGAAGTTTATTTCCGACTTCCACCAAAGATTAAAAATGTATGTAGAAATTTTGGGTTTGAAATCTCCATAATATATTTTAGATTAAGAAATTAACAAATGACTGGGTATCCCCAAATGACTGGGTATCCAACAGAACAGAACTTCTGTTCGTGTGGTTTCTAGTCTGTTTGAGAGTCTTGTTCTTGGAGATTAGATCTAGAGCCAATGGAATAGCCTTAGCTTCAGGGGTAAACGAAGCTGAAGGCAGACAAAAAGAGGCAACGTGCTGCAACCACACTGCTGCAGCTGCCACCCTGCTCTCAGTCCTCGATCCATCGGTGTATACAAATGAGTGGTTCTCATAATCATCTTGTATCTCACCAAATCTCTGTACAAAAAGAAGCGCACATGTTTCTGACTTCTTTTGATCTCTAACATCAAAAAGAAGCCTGGGTCTTGGACACATCCAGGGCGGAGAGGATGGACATAAATCAGGAGCACTGTTATTCGAAGCAATTCCATCATTTACTCGATGTGGTCTACTGCGTTTCAAAAGAAAACAAAATTTGCTTTTGAGGAAATTATGTGAAAATTTAATTATCAACAAAAAAGTTCCATGCTACATTATCACGTTAACTGGTCACGACAATATTTTGTTTTTATATCCTATAGGATTCATCGAAGAAAGAACAGATTTTAAAAATTAAAAATATCCACACGATATACTTATAACTAGCTCTACCCTATCTTAGTTGTTCAACAAGTTACTCTCCAGTGAGGATGGAACATAAGAGAAATAAAAGGCTTGATATAAGCAATACCAATAACTGATTAGTTCATAACTGTCCTGGAGACCCATGTATTCTCATAGTGCCACACAAGATAAGTGCAATAGTATTAGTGCTTTATTTTCAGTGCATAGTTCGCAAGGTGCACTTGTACTTCCTGGATATTAAATCGATGTGTATATTTCATAGAAGAAAAAATAGATACGACACTAGATTAACTTCGGGCACATAAACGAGACGAAGTCCTACCTTCTCGTGTCCTGCAAATATTTCCACCCTAAAGGATGAAGAGAATAATTACATAGTTCCGTATCCTATCGAAATAAATGTAACCATCACATTATCTCGATCAACTATTAATATTCCTGTCAACATAGCTGTTGTCCTCTAACATGGAATACACCTGCAAACAACCCTTACACACTCACTTGAGTTGATACAATTTTCGGAGAGAAATCTGTTTTATTCCTATGTTGCTTACAGTTTTTCTAGTTTGTTTCTTGGGACAGCTTGGTATAGTCTGACCGCATTGTACACACCGTCTTCACGCTGTAGTGCCATTGTTATACCACACAGTCAAGGTTTTCAATCTGGTCACGTCGATTCGCTATGTTTTTCCATATCTAAGAAATTCGGACTGGGTTTGAGTCTGCGAATACACCTAATAAATTGTTGAGGACAGAACATAGAGCATTTAAACCCCGTGAAATGTGGTGGGTTAATAATTATAAAAAGATGAATTTATACCAGAGTGTTAGGCAAAATAACAGGTAATGAATGAACAAAGTAATTCGATGTGACTTGCACTCAGCCCACGTGTCTGTAGCGTGTGCACACGCATTGACCATTAGGTCATGGTACATCAGCCTTTGTCGAAATAGAGAATTGTTTCAGGAATATGAAAGTTCAATGACAACTGGTTCCTTTACTTGTGAGATAATTTTCTTTGTTAATTTGTATTAGTGAATTACCGGGGTTTCTGTGTATAATACATTGGAACTCGGGTTTAATGGAATATCCCAAGGTGGTAAATATTATGATCACTTTCCCAATGGTACAAGAATCCATGCTCAGAACTTTTTAATCCCGATGACTGTAACTAGCATATACAGACCCGAGGCCGATGTTTATTTTCCTATTCCCAACCAAAACATTAGTGGATCAACTCGATATTTCCTTTGGCGTCTGGGTCTCGGTGGCGTTGTAAGAACATTGTCTATGGAGCCGCGGAAAATATTGCCGTATCTTTTCGAACCAGGTTCCGGTTCGGAAACTCGCCTGAATTCACCAGACGCTTCACCGGAAACAGATTTTATGTGCCCTGTGGATCTAATTTTAGCTTTGTCCGAATCAAGCTCAGAAATGAGGTTATTCAACAAAAATGCCAGTTCTCTTTCTTTCTTTTCACGAACGCCTATTGCTCGTTTTTCGAATTCTGGGTAGTATGCGTCTTGATAAAGCGATCCTAGACTCGGGTAGACGTCTAAATATTTCCGGAAGGACGAAATCGGTATCATCTGAGGATGATTATGTAAAAGTTTTTCCAGCATCTCCGATTTTAATTTCGAGGTAGAAGACTGTGAGAGACTGGACTGTTCTGAAAAATGATATATATTTTGACATATTTATAAATTTATTGATACATTTACATATTAACTCTGGGTTTTAATGCTGGATTAAAGTTTGATTGGGGCTTAATGTCGTACTCAAGGTTATTTCACTTATAGGACGGCGTGTCAGCCAAATGAACAACCTTTAGTCGTCACTAGTACAACTAAGACAAGACAGCCACAAATTGCAAACCCAAAATATGCAATAACAGATCGGCTTCCTGGTGCCCTTTAGCTCGAGGGGCAAATAATGGATGTAGACCAGTAAATCTCGTTCAGTATCGATCTGGTATATACGATGTTTCTGGTGCAAATCTAGACGGCTAGTATCAAATTAGTGAATTACAGTATCAACAAATTGTCGATTATCGTTACTATTATTAATACTTTTTTGTAATATAATTATTTTCTTTCTCTTATTATTTTGGCGTGATCATGCGAACTAACATGTACCGTCTGTATAAACACTGTTTCGTATAAATGCTCATATGATAGTCTATATTAAACACACTGAGCTGCTGAGCTTATTGTGTAATCACTGACAATATATTGAAATAACATTATAGAATACACATGTGCATGAACTGTTAATTAGCTGTTTTCCAAATCATATTATTTGTTGTATTGAAAATCGGTGCCCGTTTATCTAGCGATTTACTTTTAGACAAAGCTAGCTCTATTTTGGGTTCGTAACGTGGGATAGGGAATTGCAGAAAGTAAATAATCTGTCTGCAAACAAACAATAAGCACGGGCTGACACCATTAAACTAATTCAACCAGTAACCATTTATTCCTGCTTGCTTTAAAATTTATGCTTGGTACAGCCCGGGACCAGGATTACCCGGACATGGGCATTTGAAACAAATTATTGGCACGAGAATTCAGTATGGCTTCAGAAATAGACTTTTGTGAATTTGATTTGTCGTGGGATCACCTTCTTTTTTTATCATTAATTGTATCTGGTTGAATGTATCCGTATATATGATATTTTAAGTTATATTGCTGTTACGTCTGTATTTCAACCTTATACATTATCCTACTTTAAAGGTTATTTTGATAATTGTATTTACAGCTATGGAGTCATATTAACTAGTCTGACTGGGTTTGGAAATCTTATACAGAGATATATCTGATCGATAGTTTGTCTATCCCTCCCCAATAACGGTGTATTATGTATCATTTGTAAAGAATATTTATGCAATATGTCTACAAATCATCGCAATACGTAATTGTGTAGCCTGGGAGACGTTGCCTGTGATCTTTTTTATATTAGTCTAAACTTCGACATTATATAAATCTATTAAATTTGCCATGGAAAGACTTTTGGACATTTGCTCAGCCCACACTGGTTAGATGTTTCGTGTGCAGATCATTTGAGTAAAATGCTAACTTCAGGTTTCTTAGCAGTTACTCATAGTAGGCTACTTGTTACATGCTAACATAACTCCAATAATTATCGCACGAAACGTTACACAAATACTTTCCTTTTGATTATTAAAAAGAAAATACAAAATAAATGTTTGAATATGAAAATTTCTTCTTACCTTGTAAATTTTGGGATCGAACATTTTGAAGAATAAAACAGCTTGAGAAGAATAAAATAGCTAGAAGTCTTTCCATTTTTGAGAGGAGTTGATTTACACCGACTATCGTCAGAATCACAGCATGTGTCCGCTAGACGGACAAAGCACACCTCTTTATTATACGCTTCTTCCTCCCACTATTTACAGGGAACGATCTTCAATAACTGGAGGCGCGAAATCAATACAGTGTGAAAGAGGTGTGGCAACTGACCTGTCAATCAATCATGTGACGTTTGGCAGACTAGCCAAACTGCTTGATGACTAAAATATTCCTATTTGCTGAAGAGCTATTTTTGGGGTCTGCTCCTTACGGACATAAAACGTACTCATTTACCATGTGTAGTATAATTCATTGAAGGAAGAATCAATTCCCTACAGGGGGTAGGGGATTAACTGTTATAATATCCAATATTTTACTGTATTGAAAAACACAATTGAACCCTGTTTGAATCCTTATCAAAGATAAAACAATCTCTCTTTCAGGTAATGTCAAACATCACACACAAACATGACGTCAATAAATAGAACTGTTACTGTTTATTATTTTGTCATTCCAGCAACATCTCGTTCGTCAAAACGTTCATTTGGATGTTTTATTAAACTTTCAGGCATATTAGGTTATTGGGATAGAAAAAATCCATGACTTATCTTTGATTGCTTCTCTTACGTTTGTTCTAATGGATATTATACAACACCATGCACAACCATTAGAAATCTAGCTGGCTGAATGGAATGGAAACAATGTACTTATAAGGGCTGGAGTTTTGTGCGATAGTTTTGCAGTATGTGACTGGAAAACAACATATCCCATTCCAAAGAAAAGTTTGACACAGCAATATTTCAAACGGCCTGAAAACGGACTGCAATTGCATCATAACACTGCTAACAACATTTTTTTTTAATCTCCCAAAAATCATCTACATACATACATACATACATACGTAGGCAAATCCAAAACTCGTGATGTACATATAGAAATGATTTTGGTTTTGACAGTCTCACCAGTTTCGTAACTTTCACATCATAAAATAGCCATGTGGCTAATCAGGACAACAATTATTTTTTTGAAAAATGGATAATAAAATATCAATCTTATCAACGTCCTTGCCCAGAATATATTTCCAAATTAAGCCGAAATTGCCACTCCGTCTTTCCTCATTCTCAGAGCTTCCGGGGCCTAGGTGGCACCTGGGCCCATGCCCTTTTGTTGGGTTTGAGGTTTTTAATAGTTTTTTTTTAGCTTTAAGACTTGACAGTTTGTTTTATAGTTTTGCCAACAATAAACGTCAGTCCAATATTCAAATACTCCAAAATTGCTCCGATATAAAATCAGAATTCTTTGGTCGTAACTATTCAAATCACTGCTATCATTTGATGACGTACTAATGTTAAATTCCTGCACATCCTTGCCCTATCAGAGTGACTGATGTAACACTAATCAAAATGACGGAATCAATTTCATTGCCAAAATAAGCTGAGATTCCCTCTACGGGCTTCATCATTCTCGGAGCTTCCCGGGCTTAAGCAGCCCCTGAACCCTCGCCTATTGAGCTATGATAGTCAAGGCTATATGTGCTTCGACCCGTCTCCATTTATTACTGTATAGATCTGTATATTAGTGGTACGTTACCATACATATATCTGTATTGATGATAAATAATTTTCGGCTAAATGATACATTTTTCGGGCAAAAAATAGCCCCCCCCCCCTCACAAAAAAAATACACCTATGCTACGAAATTGTTACCTAAGTCTCTCCATCTTATAGACCTTGTTGTCATATGAATACATACTGTGTTACTCCTATGGGAAGACAAAAATTATAATCTATAATAAATTTGGAAACCTTAGCAAGGCCTACTAAATAAGTACATTATGTCATCACCTGGGATATAGAGGGTATGTATGAAAACTTACCCGTGTTACATGTGTCGCCTGTAAACCCTTCCAGACAGCCTCTTGGACAAACTCCATTTTCCTTGGCACAGGGGAAACCAACACAGTTCTTACTGCAGTGAAAGACACAGTTATCTCCCCATTTCCCCTCCTCACAACCTGAAATAAAACATGCTGGTTAGTATACGGCCACCATTACAACTCCAGTTATAGTGGTGTAATATAATATTTTGCTTGTTTGCAGGCTTGCTTTTTCTCAATATGTGGTTATGTTTTGTTTATCTATTTGACATTGGCATGTATCATTAAGTCAAGTTTTATGGTCAATGTGTTTTGTAGATGTTCTGTATAAATTTTTCTACACACTTTACATTTCGCCTTTGATAGACAACTGCGTAATGCACATTGTATCAAGATTCTTTATTTGTGTGTGTCACCCAATCTGGATCGAAGACTTAGAAAGTCACTTAAAACACAGTCACGGTTATTTTAATAAATATAGACACTGGAAGGGGGCCCGCAGTCGCGGCTCTGTGCTTGGTGTGTCGGCTTACTGACCCCACATCGATGTACTGCCTATGAGCTACAGTCTGCCGTCGACCCCTGGAATATGGTTCGAACGATGTGGCTCTGACAATTGCGGAAAGGGGTGGCGATGATGTTTTCTGCCAGTTTTCTACCGTATGCCAGTAGGGCCCAATCAAACAAACACACTTCGGAAAGTTTTCATGCTTTATCGTTTATTAATCTCATATAATGTGTACCATGTTACCTTATAATGAAGAATGAGATGGAACGAAAACGTCTAATGTTAACCTCCGGAGGGCCAAATCACTTCGACGATTGATACAAAATAACATAACAAAAAAATGTGTTTCTTTTCTTAAATGATAATTAAATATAACGCCAATAATTATTTGAAACTAGGACTTGTTGTAAATAGAAAGAAGTGTTCTGCGATTGTGATTTTAACAGAATTTAGACCAGATGACCGTTGAAGCATAGGTGTTTAGATTGACTTGAGAGACTCTGCGTGCCTGTTAGGTCAGGAGCCTGTCTGCCATATCGTGTGACCCCAAATAATTTTGTGTTTTGTTGTGTTCTCTCTGGTTATAAGGCGACTTAATATTAGTGCTAGGAGAAAACAGAGCGTCTGACATTAGTTCTAGCGATTCCTCACGTTTTGGAATTGTGTTAACATCCCTGACTGTTTCGCTGTTGAGTTTCCTGTAATCGTAACATATGCTCCACTCTCGTGCTTTCTTACGAGCAAGAACTGACGCTGCTCCATTGCCTGGTGTATTATGCCTTATATTCAGTAAGTCTTATACATGTAGTTTTAGATTACCAATTTGTTTAAGGGGTATACGCCTATAAAGGAAACTATCGGGGAGTTAATCTGTAGTGATGTCCCATCAAACTTTAAACCCATTCCATTCATCTATAGTAAGAATCCCATGCTTTCTTGTTTGAGTTTTACCCACACCTGGCGAAACAAATGCTGGTGAAAAGTTCTTGGGCCACTTTGATTTCACCGAAAATAAGATATAATTCCTCTGTGAGAATGCAATCTGAGGATATGCCAAGTGTTGTTTGAGGGGGTTTCCAAATATCTTGATTAACAGTCTGCTTCTTATTATGGTATTGACAGGATGATTGTGCAAAGCAAGACCGTGGATAAGAGCATTCATCTCACCTTACAACACAAAATAGGTCTACTATAGTCTCTGTCACCAGGTCACATCTCTATACTCTTTCATACAGCATACATGTATTCAAAGTAGTATTTCTTGATTATGTTGATTTAAATAATACCATACAATGCAACAAAAAATCAACAAATTCACAAACCAAATATCCACTATCTAGCATCAACACAAATCTCCACGTTAATTAACATAAGGTATATACGCTGCAAATTTTCGGAAGAATTCTGACATTGTTTAGTCAATCTTTCAACAAATTAGATTTATTCCAACATTTAATCATCGCACACCGAATGGTTGATTTACAGACCACATGTATTCAATTATACAGCAAGATGTCAATTTCTGTTGTTTTGGGTCACTCAAATTGACGAATGCGGCTTCCAAAATAGGACGCCATGCCCTCGCGTGTCATTCAATATTCCAAGATTGAAGCAAGTCTTAGAGTAAATCTGCTTAGAGTATCCTCCCATGTCCAGAATGTTCATATAAGATCCGAGATTATTGCAGCCTGTAGCGGTCAAAGCGGTTCTGACGTGGCCTAAGCGTATACCATGGAGGTATAAGGAGGCAACGCTTTTAATTAAGTGATACATGGTTTTATGGGTTTTTTTTTTATATTCGTATCAGATATCAGAGCGAGGACAATGAACAGAAAATATGAAATATGCATGGTAGAATATTAACTTAATCTAGTGATTTACCTGTTTTTCCCAAAGGATCAGATTCCAAATATCCTGGCTGACATTTCAGATTCTCCCTGGTTTGGGGACAAATGCCAGATGTCTTATTGCAACCTGTATCTTCACGACAATTACCACAGCTTTGGGAGCAGTTATAACCCCATTTACCATTTGGACATTCTGCAATGTAGAAATAACACTATATATCCCTGCTTATTTTGGTGGAATTAAGATTGTTCCATTGCTATTTAACAACATACTGTAGGCTATTGTTACAATTTGCACATTTTTAAAATATTGTGAAACGCTGTAAGGGGATTAACTGCTCCTTTGCTGTTTAAGGGCTTTTGTCGTGGACTTAATTTATAGCCTATTTCACAAATATGAATGTGTGTTGCCCAGCGGACGAAGGAAATAAGCGACGCTAACAGTGGCAACGTACAATACAATCGAAAGACATAGAGCAATATGAGCAATCGTAAGGTGTTCAGTTAACAGCGTTCTTCTCCACACCCTCAGTTTGTTGGGGCAGGGGCACTGAGTCTGCAAACCTCCTTTCCGGCATCCAGACAAACACGTCACACCAATGATTTGTTTATTGCTTGACTGGGGTTTTAAGCTGTACAGAAGGCTTTTTCACTCATATCACAGCGCGTCAGTCGATTGAGTGACGGGAATCACCATCACCCCATCTGGCAACAAACGAAGACAAGAAAGGATAGCCACAGGACACAAAGACGTAAAACACATCGGCTCTTTCCCAACCGACCGCGTCATGCCAATGGCAATTACAATCAGTAATCCATTCATTTTGACAGTCAATGAATGGCACGTGTCTGTTAATATATGTAAAACCTCACCTTCATGGCACGTCGGACCTTGATAGCCACTTTCACAAATGTGGACGCCATTAGGACAGTGACCATTTGTTGTACTACAGCTTGTCCCGACAGAGTAACAAAAACCACACTTCATCAAACAACCTGGACCGTATTCACCCGGATCACAAGCTTAAAAACAAATATCGGTCATTATCTGTTTGTTTGGGGTTTAACTCCCTGCAGTACTGAGCGGGTGGCTGGAAGAACATTACTGTTGCCCTGGTGTTCCCGGAGCTACAAGCGGCATAACGAAGCCGATCCCTCCATGATGTATTTGTAAATCTTTCTTGGATTGCCCTTTCTTCTAATTATTCGTTGTAATTTACACTGAGGGCGATTTTCTTCGCCTATTGGACAGGCAGCCTTAGACGCCGTCATATGAGCGAAACGACTTTAAGTACGGCGTTAAACCCCAATTAAATAAAAACGATGATATTTAGATGTTTACTTATGAGAAGTTCTCTGTTCTACCTCGGATCGAAAGGGGGCTTCAAATCCGTCATACGCAAATTGAAGGGGTTCCGCAGACAAGGGCGCAACATTCTGAACCAGGCGCATGTGCGTCAAGATAATGAAATGACGCACAGGAAAATCGCGCTATTGTTGAGCTTTAGCTCGCTAGAGTAGTAAAGTGTTTTATCCTCCGCAGCCGATTTGGATTTGGTGCTTAAAAGTTGTATTTAGTAGACTTACCGGCTTTATACAGGTTCAATATCCCAATGGAATACATTTTGTAGCGTCTTATGATGCTTACATGACTCTTGTGCTTAAAACTGAAGAAACTGGCCTTTCTGCTAAAATTTTAAGTATTGTTTACAGTGATAAGCAACACCTTTCTGAAAGACTTCCCTGTAGCAAACAATGTCAGATTGAGGAGCGGCAAGACTGGCCCGTAAACAACTCTCCCTCTGCTACTGGACAAATATGCTACCAGGTAGATGCAAATTTATTCGTAAAGGCCGACAGGTTTTGTGGACAGGTTAAAGTAATAGTGTAGAGGTTTTAATCTATCTTAGATTGATCACAAGTGTTCCCTTTAAAATACAGTTGTGTAATAACGAAGAGGTTTAATCTGTCTTACATTTACTACAGGTGTCGCCTTTAAAACCAGCACCACATCCTCTGGGGCACCTGCCGGACGTCTTGTTACAACCCACATATCCCAGACAGTTACACTTATAAGGGCAATCCTCTCCCCACTTTCCCGCAACGCATTCTGAAGACATAAACAATTTAAAGCGATTGATCAAGCCGAATAACACAAATAATATTTGCCTTTGCGAAGTGCAACTTTAATATACCATTTTGCAAACGGTATATTTAGAGGAGAAACTTTTGGCAGTCAAATATGTAAGGAAAATATCTTCTAAATACTAGCAGAATTCTATATATCTGGCAGTCTATCATATTAAGTAGCCTTATCTAGAGGAATAGAGTCAGTGTAAACTGCTATACTATCTTCATATATACAAAATAATTCACAATTTGGGTTAACAGTATTTCAACAAACATATGATATTCGGGTTGAATTATCTTTCATCACAATTTGTGTGGCATTTTGTTTACTTGGGCTGGAAAATATGTTTAGGTAACTGCATTTAGAAACTTATATTATCTTTCATACTAATATATAGTGTCGATCGTACAATTTATTTGATATTTCCCTTAATTGCGCCACTGAGAAACTCTGTACTAAGGGAATTACATACAAACCTTCACACGATTGTTGGCCTACATCACATCTAGCACAGGCCGTTGGTGTGTGACATTCTCTGCTACAGTATTCCCCATACCAGCCGGGAGCGCAAACTGCAATATAGACCAGAAACAATATAAGAGAGATACCTGAGAATGTTACCGAAATATGTGTTTATTTAATTGGTGTTCAACGTTGTACTCTATTGCAATTAACTTATAATACGCCTTTGTATCCACTTCTATTGTTTACTGAAACTGGTCTTGTTGCAATTATTTGCCAAATGACCCATTTGACCCTATTCAATTGTCATCTTAACATCGGCCATGTAATGTGGAATACTCCGAAGCTCGAAATATTTTGGAACCTTGTCGTTTGAAAAAAAAGTGATAAGCGAGGTACCAGAAATGAAAAGGGAGAAAGGCTTACTTCGGGGAAACCCATTATGTCAATCACTTCTACCTTTATTCGACATATGTTGAATTATTTTGTTGTTTTATGTTACTTATGTATAATTCTTCTTTTTTTAGATATGTTGAAAAGAGTTTCTCTCATGTAAAATTTTTTTTTACATTTGTTAAGTAAAAGTTTATTTTACAAATGTTGAATTCATTTGAACATACATAGAACTGTGTTCCACATATGTGCCAATCCACTTCATTTATTTAAACTAACTGTTTTTTCACATAGGTAAAAATTTCAGATATGTAAAATAAACTTTTATTTTACATATGTACTAACAGATATACAGATAAAAACTATCAAGAAACGGCTTGTCCCTAAAGTGAAATATAGTTTATTGGTGTTGTATACAAACTGTTATGACCAACTATGAGCTTGCGAGAATTAAATCCAGCAAAAGCATTATCCTTCAAGCATCTATATGTGCGATTTCATTTATAAAATGATTTGCCTTGAGTAAATCTTTATTTGCATTCAAAGTTACCTCCCCTGAAAAACAAACGCTACCATGACTACAATTGAAAACAATCATGCCAAACTGTATCTTTCCTTTGTTCTTTTTTCATTAAAACGTAGCGATTGTGAATCAAACACGTTTTAAACTTGAATTGTTTTAGATAACGTTCAATTTCTCCTCTAAGTTTTTTTTTTTTAAATATAGAAAACAAATTGTTGATGTTGTAATGGCCATGTATGTAAGGCCACGACGGAGAAATCTGTCATTGTTGCCTTGGATGCATTTATTTAACATACATCTATCTACAAACTAATTCCAATAGCTTTTTTATTTTCTATTAGTAAAAATACATTTTTTACTTATGTTAATGAAACGTTCTTTTTCACAGATGTATAATTGATTTTAACTTCTTTGAAATTGATTTTATGTAGGATGAAACGAATTTCAAATAACTGGAATTCTTTTTTACGTATATGTCATAAAGCCCATTATTTTGATATGACAAGCAGTAGATATTTGTCTTCGGAGATATACCGTTGTGCTGACACGACAAGAAGGTAAGCCTAATGGAAAAATACTTTTAGTCAAAGTTATCGCCAACGAATTTGGCGCCTGGATAACAATTGACAAAAGAACTGATGTAGGCCTACAGTAGATGAAAAGTTTGGTAAATGAACGGAGTCAGCCAACCAGAAGTGACTGGTAGATATTGAACGATCACAAGTGTGCGCGGAGTTGCTGTGATGAATGCAAGACTTTGAATTGAACTTGAGCCCTGAATGTGATTTCTTTGCAAATATCGATGTGTCAATTGTTCATTACACGAGGAGAGTAAAGACGAAATTTTGAGTTTTCTTCAAACCTTTACCCAATAAACTTGTCGTGAAAGTGGAGAGATGTGGAGTTTTTTTTTTGTTGACGTTCGCGTTTACTTCTTTTCAAGTACAATACATGTCAGTGTTTTAATATAATGATGATCAGTACAATACGTGTCAGTGTTTTAATATAACGATGATCAGTACAATACGTGTCAGTATTTTAATATAATGATGATCAGTACAATACGTGTCAGTGTTTTAACATAATGATGATCAGTACAATACGCGTCAGTGTTTTAATATAATGATGATCAGTACAATACGCGTCAGTGTTTTAATATAATGATGATCAGTACAATACGTGTCTGTGTTTTAATATAACGATGATCAGTACAATACGTGTCAGTGTTTTAATATAATGATGATCAGTACAATACGTGTCAGTGTTTTAATATAATG
>JAQQZZ010103666.1:0-16162 GCA_030265115.1 Mopalia vespertina
TGTTTGCAGTCTTAGTCTAAATGTGCATTTTGCCACTTATTTTGCCAAATTTTGTCATCCAGTGGTGGACAAAAAAAATTCAGCAAACCAGGGGGAAATGCAAATGTTAGGTTATCTCACAAAATTTTAAGAGGACCCGTTTTATGGTTCTGCCAGAAAAGATTACAGCACAGGCCTGGAGTGTTAACAGTAAAACTATGGCAAATTTTTGGTGTACTACACATTAAACCAACAGTAGCTGGATCAACTGAGATTCACAGCATAATAAATGCATGGCTACTCAACAAAATTCACACACACAATGAACTTTCAACAGTTTTATTTTACTTTTGCTATCTACATAAATGTTTTTTTTCTGAATTATATACACAATATTTGATGATATATTAAAGGGACACCAGACCTAAGTAACTCTAGGTATTTTCTTATCACAGAGCTAAATGAAGATCTGGCCAATCACAGAGCTTCTACCGAAAACTTGGTAATGCCACAAATATGATTAATTTTTCTGACTTAATCCTTTACAGGTAGCCTTTGAAGTTGCAGGATGCCAGGCAATATGGGGTTCATGAAAGGTCAACGTCTGCATTGTCCAATAAACAGAAAAAACATTACACCATGATTTCGTAAAAAATCATTTTAGATAAATAAATATGATTTTTCACAAAATCAATGTTAGTGTTTAGTTTATAATTAAGACTGACTTTTCATGAACCCCATATTGCCTGGTGTGATGGTGGTGTTCTGCACATTTCAATGGATTCATGTACAAGATTACACCAGATGGAACTGTGCAAAGAATGTATTACTCTCACAAATCATCCCCTATATACAAATCCTTTCTTTACAGCCTCTGATAAAAGAAGGCATGGCTCTGGAGGATTGCCAGAACAGGCTTTGCTTTTAAACATCCAATTAAAATCTTCTATTAGTTGTTTCTGGTATAAAACTTTGATCGATTATCGACAATGTTGTTTTTCAAACAGCCAGTTGAACGGCCCCGGACTTGGATCCGACATAACCACTGCTGTCTGGAACACCCCAAATGACCTGACCTAATAAACCCTGTCCTGGTCATCCTCAAGAAAATCATTGAGATTTACCAGTGTATAAAAACATGAAAAAATTTGTAAGAATAGCTGCTGATCAATAGGTGACATAATAAATTGACACAGGGGAGCTATAAATTAAGATCTGGTTTTTAACAGACTAATACACACAGTACTAAATTAAGATCTGGTTTTTAACAGACTAATACACACAGTACTAAATTAGGAAAGATAACAAAACTAATATGAGAAAATGTGTATTCTCCCTAATCCAAGAGTTTTATTCTGAGCTACTCTACATTACACCACTTGTCGGACCGAGGCGCTATAACATGAATTTACAGCCATGTCGTTCATTGACTGCCTGGGAATTTCTAGACACCCAATCAGATGGCATGTTATGATAAGACTTGACTATCGAAAAAAATGTGGCTATTTTCTTTAACGAAAGTTGCAGCTAAGTTGTTAGCTCACAAATGATAGATGGGTACAATTGTAAACCCGAACCTTGATCACTTTATTTACCAGGGGGCATACATGTAGCTCTAGCTTCTTGTCCACCAAGGGTTGTAATAAAGAGTAGCCCGGAATAAAACTCTTGGTTAGCGAAGATGGAAAAAGTGTGAAGTCAACACATTCTGTGACCTAACTGTCTTAGTGTTTCGTTGACAGATCTACATCCTGGTCTCACTGAAGGTTAATAGAAGCACATGGCCCAGTTTTTGCTATGGAATTTCAAGCTGTCTTTTAAATAATTTAGGATTCTTTTTCTGGACAACAATGATTCATCAACAATTATGAAAAAAGGAAATATTAAAACTAAACTGGAGCCTAGTATTGCTAATGCCTAGCCACAAACTTCTGTTTATCTCGCTGAAGTTTAATTAAAATTCCATGGCTCGGTTTTTGCTTAAATATCATCATATATCTCCAAAATTAGTATTAGAATGAAAACGATTACATCGCACATCATAGTAAATAAAAGAGCATCATTCGTGACAACTCAAACAAGCTACAAGTAGCTGCCATTGTAAAAACTCGGCCACAAACTTATGTTGATCTCTCTAGGAAGATGGGTGCAACAGGTGAACTCAACACTCCTGTGGTGAACTTTATTTCTTTTATAGTCTTTGTTCTACCCATACTATTTCACTTATATTACAGTGTGCAGCCTACTGGTTGACTTCCCACGTCACTGGCAACAAACTTGGCAAGATAGAAGACAACTATTAGTGTGAATTTAGTGTGCTCATGATAGTGACCTGGGACCCAGTTTACAAAGCGATCTAAGCTTATGTTGAACATAACTGCCATGACAACACTATGTCTTCAGTACTGGTCGTCATGGTAATTAGGTTTGGTAAGCTTAGATCGCAGTGTGAAACGGGCTTCTCGGCCCGGTTACTCAAAGCTCTTAATAGAATGGTATGTTTATGACGTGTAACAATAGATTCTTATAATTATGCCACATCTACATCTTACTCTTTGCATCCCAACTTCCAAAAAATCAGCTTCAAGCAACCAGCCCTAGCACAACAAATCAACTTCTTGTTGACTCCGTTCACATCACCATGACAACAGGAATCTCCACCCAGCCACCTGCTTTATTAAGGACATACATGTACAGTTATTTAACAGTTGGTCAATGCCATGTTATTGAAAAGCCTAGCATACAATCATGAGTTCAGTCAATAAAGCTTAATTGCAACAAGTAATTAACAACAAAATCAAAGGCTACAAAAAATTTACAAATCATATTAAAATAAAACGGTTATAATAATAATCAATGAAAATAATTAAACAGATCATAGTTTAGTACAAAATCTATATTATGTAGAAGAAAAATTAATTATTGCACACAAAATTAATTGAAAATAAATTAGTAGATTGTAAACAGAAAGATTATGCTATGTAATTAAGATAACAGTTGTAAAGTATCAGATATTATCAGATGTGCTTATATAGGCCTATATATGTACATGTATTCATGTTTCTATGGCAACCTGGCCTTGTAGGTCTTTTGAGGCAAATTAAAGGCAACCTCTGCAGTCCCCAGTAAACATCTACCTGGACTAACCTTGTTTTTGCCAGGTTGGTTTTTAGGTTTTTTGAGGCAGCCTCTGCAGTCCCCAGTAAACATCTACCTGGACTAGCCTGGTTTTTGCCAGGTTGGTTTATACCTGTATGGTCAATCGTCAGCCTCCACGGACCAGTTATCATAATAATTAGAGATTAGATAATGATTAATGATCCTTGGATTTAAGAAAATTAATGAAAGGAATTATTTTCAAATTTATTACACAATCAGTGATTAATCAAGTGATCGAAAGAATGAATACATGTAATTAAAATGATTAGTTTCATCATCGAAGATTGGTATAAATATAAGGTTGGTAGATTGATTGATACTCAGGTATTTCACTTATATGCTGGTCCTGTACTCCATAAAAGTATAGGTTAATTCACACTAACACAATGATATAATGTGAAATGTTCCAGTCAGTTGGAAATGTTTCTCTCCTCCTCTAAGTAAAGACGGTATTATGTCAAAGGTTGGGGAATATTGAAAGGGGAGGTAAGTTGAGCCATGGAGCAAAATCAAACAGCAAGTCATGCCCAATGCCCAGCTGTGACAAAAATGTGACGTAGATATGCATCATTGAGATGAAAGATTGATCATTTGGTGATTAATGGCGTGTGGTTGAGATATACGATGTATACTTATACATGTACACACATACATACATGTATGTCATGTGGGTGTTTGTATATTCCTTCAACAGGTCATTTTGACCCACTTACAATAATGATCAGCGGGATGGATAAGCTTATATCACCTAATACAAAAAGATATGAAATTTACAATCAACACAACCCCAATGTGAAGACAGTGCTACATATATGCAGAGCTCCTATACAACGAACAACATGAAAATACTGTTCTTTATATATCTAAGATGGAAACATGACATCGAAACAACCAACAATGGAGTTAGTTTTCAATATATATGACAAAAGACCAAAGTCTGAGAACCAACAAGATATGAATGTTAAGAAAAAATAATTTTCCCCTCAATGCTAGTATAAAGTAAAAATACATGATCATATTTGGAACAATACTGCCCTTATTCAGAGATCCAGATAGCCAATAATGTGGTAGAAATTATAAAGCAGCTGCATGAACTACTATTTATGTTCTAATGCACAAATAAATGTAAAATAGGTGGGGCTATTCATAAATTGAGCAAAACAAATATCAACACTAGCGCTTATAAACTCTAACCTACAATGTAGTACATGTACCTAATGGGAGTGTCGAAATGTCAAAAAGGGGGCATTGCAGGCACTTCAACAAAGTCAAATCTGTCAAGATAATTGGTCATTTTCAATAGAAAGGTCACAATTCATGTATAAGAGTGATGTCATTTTAAAGTGCTGCTTTCCAAATCCTGTGAAGAAAGAGAACCACCTTTTCAAGGATTGAATTGCCTCTCTTGACAACATTTCGAGACATCCATTACATCTACTGTGCAAACCCCTTGTACATTTAGGAGAATCAGCCTGGATTCATGTGGATAAAATTCATGTTTGGTTTCAGAGAAGCACTCTGGGCTACCACTTCAAGGCCAGTTCACAAGGCAAGATTTATACCGAATTATATACAAAAATAATGGAACATCAAACCCCACACCTAGGACCCTTACTAGGTTTAACTTTACCTGCGGCTAACTCTGATTTGAGTTGGTTTTAAAATTTACAATGGGAGCCTCAGAAAATGAATGTGGAGCTTTTAAATGACTTCAACAACGTTCAGCCATTTGTGTTGTTACTAAAATGGTCCTGAATCTCGGCCATTTTGTTGTCCGAGGATGACCTTCAGCCCACTTTCTGCCATTACAAGACTTCCATTTAAACATACCTACATGTGTGAACAAATCTGTCTTTGAAAACCACAGATGTACAAAGATGCCCAATGTTAAAACTCTCAGGGGTCACTGTACATGTAGCATTGTCAAACAGACTCAAAGTCAATCACAATGCTCAGCCGGCTTTAGAGCCTGAAAATACAGTGGCCTTAAAAACCATCCATTATTAAACCGGCTTAGATTTTTAAGCCGGTTTCAAATAGTCATGTGAACAGGCCTTTTAATACATGTACATAAATTTTCTTTTTCACCACTGGATACACACAAATATCTCTTAATATATATTTACCTCTTTATATATTTACATATGTTATAGCTATGCATGTAATATCACATCTGGGATAATTTGACTAGAAATTCCTAAAAACAATCCATTAGTTACAGCTATATTGTTATACATGTAATTGATATCTGTTGGTAGAAGCTCAAGATCAACAGTATTTCCATGGATAGGGGAATGAATATGTCTGCAAAAAACAATAAGCTTTAATCTGTGGACGCCTCCTTTGTCTTGGAATTCGGTTCTTCGCATTTTTTGTCTTGGAATTCAGCATTGTCACACAACCAGCCAAATACGCCTCTTTTCTCAGCAATATGATACTGTGCATTTGAAAAACCATGTTGTTTATTATCATAGTACTGTGATTTGATTGGTCAATAATAATTATAAACTTTAACCTTTCCTTTCCATATAGGGTCAAGTTGTAGGTGATGAAGCAGTCAAGGTCATATAAACAGCTTTCTTGATTTACAAGAGCTTCACATATATGTTTCTTGTATCTTGACGATCTCGATTGTTCTAGCTTCCATCTAACTGACATAAATGTTGCTATTATTTCTTTGCTTAAAATAAGAAGCAAAGAGGCTCACAGCCTTACCTTGCCATTCTTAGCTGTCTTCTTATAGCTGTCCACAGACAATATGGAATAATGTCTTTGTAAGGGCACAGATGTTAGTCATCCAAGAAGTTGCGACAGTTGCCATCCATATAATGTCTTGCCTTATTAATATGGAATAGTCATTCATTTCCCCCAAATAATGCAGAGATGATCCATTTGCATGTTGATAGTATTCAAGAGGAATACACTACATCCAAATACTAAGACTTGTGCTTGCAATGATTCCATAGAACTCATATAGGACTACAATACACCTAAGCAGATGCCCACAAATGACATATTGAAGTTAATTTCATCAAAATATATTCCACAGTTGTATAATTGAGGCAAATAAACCATCTTCTGTAATTCAAAACTACATTCACGTGACACAGTTTGTACATTTAAGCTTTTTAGGAGTTATCAGCAAAGAGCACACACAGTATCAAAGTTAAGATAACTTGTCAATAGTTACAAAAAAGGATACCAAAATATGGCAAATGATCCTGAATATTGAAGATGGTCCTCTGTTTTGCTAGCTGTACCGTGTACATGCATGGTCTCCGGTTGTTTTACTTTCAGCGGAATCATCTGGCTTTTGTAACGGATTGATCTCAATATTGTCACTATCTGAATGACTTTGTATCGGTGATGTTATTCAGTCCTCAACAAGCCTCCATTCTCTGTTGTGTGGCAATCATAGGTCTTTGTTTGGGAAACCTGAGATGAATATGTGGAGTTCTTGCACACTAAACCATACATAATATCCCAAGGAAAAGTGTTAAGAGCTTTTTGAGGAAAATAAAAATGACAAATTTGTATCAATCCTTCTTCACAATTTTTATAAACATCACCTCTTTGTAGATACCCATACAGCATTGGATTGCAATAAATTTCAAGGAAACCCATTATGGTTGATGACATCATCTGGCTATCTGATTTTGAACAAATTGTTCTCCCAAATTTCCCCACAGTTCACATTGATAAGAAATTTAAGGACAGTACAACTTTTGACGATGATGGAAGCTCAGCTTCATTATTTTGTACAACATCTGTTCATAGCAGAATTTCACAGAAATCATTTTATTCTCTCCATATATAGGTATAAACCAGGTAAGAATGATCATCCAATAAAAATCTGAAGGTTAAGATTACCATTTTTGTACTTGTCTGTTTAACACACACACATATGGAAAATAGAAACAACAACAACACACAGAGCTAGAGTTGTCTTCTCTTGGTTATAATTGATAGAAATCATCACTTTTTTGTTCTAATCGCTCTAGTGATGACTGCACGTCTTTTGTCCGTGAGCGTATAACCAAAATCGGGGAAGAATCTGGATCAATTTCGTAACTATGATGGTTTTGCAAACGTGACCTGCTTGGTGATGAAACATTTCCTTCTGTGTGTCGCCGTGGAAACCAGGAAGCCGCCATTGGGAAGTCTTTTTCCAAAAACCTGACAAAAAATAAAAGTGATTTATTAACTATTTATGTACAATTTAAGAAGAAATTTACCAATACATAAGGAAAGCAAGTTAATAAAAATCATTATAGATGTACATGTACAGTATTGAAAAAGGTTATACAGCCTGTAAGCCAGGTCCTGTGATCTGCGATATTTCCACTTCTGGGTACCTCTACATTCTCTCTTTTGCAAGCATCAACGAAAAGTTAAGATTTCAATTCTCCCTTCCAGCCATACAGTTGCATCGAGTAGCAACACAAAATATGGCTCCAAAAGATTGGTATTCAAAACATAGCGAACGAAGTTCCCAGGAGTCAAGACAATGAGAACTAGACTTATATGCCTTATTGCAAGTAACGAAGAAAGTCAACATGGACTCCTGCAGATTGTTTAAATAAATTGTATTTTACTCTGTATTTAGTTTAGTGTTGTCCTGCCAGAACCTTCCCCATTACACCATTGAGACTATTCTAAAATAACATTGATTCTACTCCCTTCATCAAGACATCGACTCTAAAATATATCTAGGACATCTTGTTTTGCACTTCTTTTATTTGCAGGTCTGTGGCATATGTCGCCCCAAAAATTGGCGGAAATTAATGAGCGATGGCCTTGTATAGCGTACATGAGTTGCCTTAGTATTGTCCACTATATAAACTCTTACAGGAATATGATTGCAATGAGACTCCCTAAGTCAAGGGTCAAAATGCATAATACATGTACCAGACTTGCTCCCTGTTATCTTTTACTCAATTGCCGACAAAAATGGCGATAACATTTTCACCAAGTATGGCAGAGATTTCTCAATTCACTTTCTAGTGGAAATTAATACTTTTTATAGCATTACATTAATCTGTGATTGGTTGCCAGTTAGTCTGGAAATAACCGCTGCCTTTTCAATAGTCTAAACCTTGACATTCCTTAAAGTCCCACTTAAAGGTTCTCTGGAGTGGAATAAACTATTTGATTTTACCTATCTCAAATCTATCAAATCCATATCTTTGTTTAAATCAAAACTGAAAAGCTATATATCCTTGTTCAAAACTTTCCAGCATAAACCTGACCCTGTACTAAATGATAAAATCTATAGTAGATATTAATAGTGTATATTCATTATTACTCTTTATATTGTATATATATATATGGTCTGCATTTTCTACAAAGAGTTCAGTGCTTTGTATTTTCTACATTGACATATGTGGTCTGTATTTTACTTGATGTATTAGGAATGATCTGTGGTATGACTTCGATGGCTATGGATTGTCCACTTCACACTCTTCCTCGTCTGATTATAGTGGAAAAAGGAGAGCAAACTTTGTAAAAACCACCCCTGCGATTGATGGAGCCACATTGTGTGACCGACTCTTATACCAGAGTGACAACAGACAGACTCGATCCTGTGAACAGTACATCGAAGTAGGATAAGTAAGCACACTCGCTTACCACTAATCCACGGGCCCTGTATTTTCTACACCAGGGTATGTGGTATATTTTCTACATTCGGGTCTGTGGCCTGTAATTTATACACATCAGTCTTCGGTCCGTATTTTCTACATGTGGGGGTCTGTGGTCTATTTTCTATATGTGGGTCTGATCTGTATTTTCTACATGTGAGTCTGTGAACTGTATTTTTTCTACATGTGGGTCTGTGGTCAGTATTTTAAACATGTCAGACTGTGGTTTGTATTTTCTACACATCAGTCTGGGGTCTGTATTTTCTACATCTGGGTCTGTGGTCTTTATTTTCTACATGTAGGTCTGTGGTCTGTATTTTCTACATGTGGGTCTGTGAACTGTATTTTCCACATGTGGTCAGTGGTCTGTATTTTCTACACAACAGTATGTGGTCTGTATTTTTCTATATGTGGGTAAGTGGTTTATATTTTCTACACATCAGTCTGCGGTCTGTATTTTGTACATGTAGGTCTGTGGTCTGTATTTTCTACATGTAGGTTTGTGGTCTGTATTTTCTACATGTGGGTCTGTGGTCTATATTTTCTACATGTGGGTCTGTGGCCAGTATAAACTCAGTCTGTGGCCTGTATTAACTCAGTCTGTGGCCAGTATTAACTGAGTCTGTGGCCTGTATTAACTCAGTCTGTGGCCTGTATTAACTCAGTCTGTGGCCAGTATTAACTCAGTCTGTGGCCTGTATTAACTCAGTCTGTGGCCTGTATTAAATCAGTGTGTGACCTGTATTAACCCAGTATGTGAGCTGTATTAACTCAGTCTGTGGCCTGTATTAACTCAGTCTGTGGCCTGTATTAACTCTGTGGCCTGTATTTACTCAGTCTGTCTGTGGCCTGTATTAACTCAGCCTGTGTTATCCTGACACCATACAACCAACCAGCCATGCTAACAGTCTTCTATTAATCAAAAGGTTGTTTTCTTTTAACATTTTATTTCACATTATCCACTTAAAAGTCTTAAAGAAATATGTTTAACACATATTAATATGTGCATCTTTTTAAAAACAAAGAACTTTAAAATGTTTCGTGAAGTAGTTGACAATGTGCACAGCATGCTGATATAAAGCCTATAATTATCGCACAAGTACATGCATACTGCATATGCTGTATACGTTTATAGATACATGCAACAGTCCTACTTAAGATGATAATACGAAATAAAACACAGCATTGAAATACATTTATATCTATGCAGATATAAATAGATGACAGCAAAATATTTACATGTTTTAATGTCGAGCATGAGCCGATTTTGTATCTCATGACTTTCAAGAGAGAACAGATTAAACACATCCATTTTTATTGCCTAGTACATGCATCTATTTATTTTAATATTTTTGTTTGTTTTTGTTTTCATTATTTGTTTGATTGATCATATTCAACAGTATTTCACTTATATGACAGATTGTCCACTTCACGCCATGCCTAACACTAACACCTAACAACATGGCGGACAGCTGGAGCCACATCTTGTGACTGACTCAAATACCTGAGTTAGACAGATGGACCGAAACCCATGAGCGGTACAGCGAAGGAAGGTCTGAAGGCATGTCGTAATAATCTTAATAGTGTCACAGGTCATCTGTTTTGAGGTGAGCGATCTGTGTTAAAGCATAGGACCGCATACCTCAAATCAGAAAGCCTGGTATCAAGGGCTAAGGCAGAGGGCTGCCCATCCATCCATTGCACACCCTGAATTGAAAAACTACCTCCTTTATGAAACTTTAACATGCATGAGATAGGGAAACTGTAAACATCGGACACCAAAAGTGAGGCAAAATGACAATTTTGGGCACCATACTTTTGATTTCTGACTAAGCCCCTGTCTGGTGTCATCCTTTAATGCATTAGACAAAAGAGAAACTAAGACTTTCCGCAGCCTACCTTGTCTTTATAATTAACTGATATTTGCATGATGTAACCTAAAATGTTGTGAAAGCCCAATCGTTGAAGGAACCAGCCCTCAACAGAACTGTCATGAGACAACACCTAAAACATGGTATAATAAATCATATTGTTATACCTCGTGTTTAATTGTTTTGTTCTCATTGGTCAAAAACCTGTCCCATGTCATTAAACACAACATAGTATAATTAATCATATTACTATATTTTATGTCAATTACTTTGTTCCCATTGGTCGAAAACATGTCACATGGCATCAAACAAAACATGGTATAATAAATCATATTGCTATACCTCATGTTATTGTTTTGTTCTCATTGGTCAAAAACTCGTCGCTCTTTACTTGAGTGTTTGTTTGTTTGATTGGGTTTTTACGTCGTACTCAAGGGTATTTCCCTTATATGATGACTTGCCAGCCCAATAGATGAAAGAAACCACCCTCAACACACTGGAAACAAACAAAGACAAGACGGGACAAATACAGGGTTATAACAGGAGGCAATACAGACACCACAAACAGATCGGCTTCCTGTTCCCCTTTAGCCCTGAGAACACCAGGGCAACTTGAAGCTCCCTCCAACCACCTGCCTTTACTCGAGTGAGAATGTTCTTCAGTAAAGTAAATGTCTACTGGGTCATTTTAAAATTCATTCTAAACTAGAATGGCTGAATCGATTCTACTTCTTACATCCAGACATAATTGACTCTAA
This sequence comes from Mopalia vespertina, assembly GCA_030265115.1. Classification (NCBI taxonomy): domain Eukaryota; kingdom Metazoa; phylum Mollusca; class Polyplacophora; order Chitonida; family Mopaliidae; genus Mopalia; species Mopalia vespertina. The sequence continues at coordinate 11,407 of JAQQZZ010103666.1, forward strand.
GATCAGGCCTGTGCTGTTGGGGAGAATAGACGGAATGGTGTTGCCCCGTGGTTATGCTAACTTAATGAAGGAGGACCGATTTATAGGTTTCCCAAGTTGTTTGCAGTCTTCGTCTAAATTTGCATTTCACCACTTATTTTGTCATCCGTTTACCAATGAAGATTTTATTTTAAAGCAATTTTGCTTTATTTTACACAAAGGCACGTTTATGTACTATTTACATAATCAGCAAACCAGGGGAAAAAAGAAATGTTAGGTTATCTCACAAAAGGACCAGATTACAGGACAGGTCTGTAAGATACACCTGGGCCTTCTTCTTTCAAACTTCTTTCATTTACTAATCTGTGGCAATTTATGTCTTCCCAAATATTAGCGGAAATGTATGCGTGATAGCCTGGCATGGCGTTCGAGAGTTGTCTTATTCATGTCCACTCTAGAAATTCTTGCGAGAATATGACTGGTTAAAATGTTCCCTTTAATAATAACTTGTTTTAGCAGCATTTAGAATCTGGGATGATAACATAATAAGACTTTATGGATTTTCAACTTCTGGGTTTATTCATATGCAACGTTTCAGTGCAGATACTAGCACCGTTTTCAAGCTAATGAGAGTAATAACATTAAGAGCATGTACATGTATATACACAGTTTGAGGCACCACAGGTAATAATGCCAGCCCCATTTCAATGTCAGTGTGTTTCGCTAATGTTTATTTAACAAACATATTCGGTGAAACAAAACAAGTACTGCATGGTTATTGTTAAAGAATAAACCCTTATGATTTGTAGGCAATCGAGAACTGCTCAAAAACACTATCCTTATCTGAAGGCAGGATATGACATATAAATCAAACAAATTTTTGCACTTCTTTTAATTGCTGATCTGTTGCAAACAAAGCCCCAAATATTGGCAGAAAATACTGCACGGGGTCCTGGCATGGCCTATGAGAGTTGTCTTAGTCTCATCCACTATATAAACTCCAGAGAGAATACGATTGCATATGAGACACCCAGATATTTTAATCCTTAACAAAATCAACGTCAAAGGAAAAACAATTTTGATTTATGAAGAAATAAATATTTGCCAGATTGTGACCACCCTTAGATCATCATCTGTCTCCTACAAGTAGTTTAAGAGATGAAAAGCAACACAAATAATGACACTTACAAGTACATATTTTTGTTTCATTGTGTATATGTACGGATAGAATTATTTGTTTAAATGCTCACACAATGCTGAAGCCATTTATACCAATATGACTATAAACGAATCAGCGGAATTTTAATTGACCATACACAGCTGAAGATTTTTTGCCTAACTTTAAGGGGTTGGGGTTTTGATAGGTAAGATTTGTTTGTTTGCTTGATTGGGGTTTAACGTCGTACTCAAAGGTATTTCACTTATATGATGACGGATTGTCCACTTTATACCCTTCCTTGCCTAATTACGGTGGAGAACCTCATAAAAACCATGATTGCCGGGGCCACATCCTGTCTCACTCATATACCCGAAGGCCAATAGATGGACTTGATCCTGTGGAAGGTTTAATAGGTAAGAAGGCCGTAGCAGCCCATCAATATATATCTCATAATCTGGCTGCACTAAAATTTTAACTTTAAGGATTTGCGATGTTCAGCTCAAATTTGCCCTAAAGTATACCCCACTCCTAAACCTTTACCTTTATAAAATCTGACGGTAAATACAGTTAAATGTTTAGTAATTAACTCAAGGTGTTATAAAACATGATTATAATATGAACAGGTGGCTTGCTGATAGGCCGTTAGCTCTGCTGTGAACATTAAAGCAGGAGGGAAGTGTTATAAAGCTGTTAGTGGTATTCATGAGGGGATACTCTAAAACTGCTTGCCTTTTTTGACTAGCATTCTGACTCCTGTTCCACACCTGGGTCCAGGGCAGGTATCTCTCTTTGTTTTATCGATCCAGTAGAAAAAGAGATTTCCTTTCTTCTGAAAAAACATAATGTCTGCATGGCTTATTTTTACAGTCTAATCAAGGACAGTTATATAGCCCATGGTTCTTTGTAGAAGTCCTGCTGTATTGATTCGTGGTTGATTGGTGTTTGATGCCGTGCATAAGGGTATTTCACTTATATGAAGACGGTGTATTCCAACAATAGCACTAGCACAACCATCAAATGTGAGGTGTTTTGGTACCGTGAGGTGTTTTGGTACCGTGAGGTGTTTTGGTACCGTTGGAAAGTTAATCTTCCTCCAGTGCTAAGACAGCATTGCATCTCTCCAAACAAACTGCCCATAGTCAGATTGTAGTCCTGCAATAGGTTGTTTCTCTATAATTCTAACAAAAGTTAGGACCTCCCCCATCCCCGCCCACACACCCAGAAACAATGTTAAGCTGGACACAAAGCAAGGTAAAATAACCCAAAATGTGCCAAGTCCTAGCCAATTAGCTGTATGTTATGTTTAAAATTAAATATTTTAATATAAAAAACATAGGTACAAGGATATTTAACAGGCTAGGATTGTAACCCCAAAAACATCAACATTCACCTCATCGATTAAAACTCATTTGTATAATGATGGTCATGATAATGTTTTAATGATAATCATTATGATTGTTATATACAGAGTTGTTCAAAAGCCACTCATATCATACATGTATATATATACAAGCAAAAGAGATAGCCAGTAGTTTGTACCCAGTGTGGCCTGGTTGGGGGCTTCAGATTCAGACTTTATGACCCCCATATAAAGTGAAATTTCTGCCAAAAGCCAATCTGATATGAAACACACAAATAAAGCAAAAACCACTCTATATACATGTACATGTGCACATACAAAATTAAAAGCTACTCTACACACAAAAAGCAAATGCTACTCTACACACATAAAGCAAAAGCCACTCTACACACACATAAAGCAAAAGCAAATGTGATTACTAGTGCACAAAGCAAAAAGCATTGAACTCTCATGGCACAGTCTTTTTACAAAGTGGTTTCCATACTAAATGATACACTTAGACACTTTGTCATACATGTACACGACGGATAGGAGAATGAAGTTTGATATCTTACAAAAATTGCCCCTTCATTATAGTACTTAAATGTATCTCAAAAGTGCTTCATTTATGTATACACACTGGCACAGAATATGAACCTTTATTGATGATAAGTAGCAAAATACAAATTAAGACAACACTGCAAACAATTTAGGAAACTTATAAATCAGTCCTCTTGAAATATGTTTGCATAACCATGGGAAGACCCTGTTCGGTCCATTCTCCCCAACAGCACAGGAGTGTTAACTGTGGTAACCCGGTTCAGTCTGTCTGCTTGGCCTTCACCAAGGGCAACAGAACATTCCCCCCTCACAGACAACAAATAGACCGCAGAGTTACAAGACACAAAACAAAGACATCCGACAATAAATCAGCTTCCTGTTGCCCCTTACCTATCAATTCGTTTTTTTGATTGGGGTTGAGCGTCGTACTCAAGGGTATTTCACTTATATGACGACAGATTGTCCACTTCACACTGTTCCATGCCTTATTACGGTGGAAAACCGGGAGAAAACCCTGCGGGCCCCATTACCTGTCGAAACCCTCCCAACAGGCAACAATTAGACCTCAGTGTTTTGAAGTCAGTAGAAGGTCCTGGGTTATCAGGGAGGAGCCAGTTTTCCTCACACAATAACGCTGACCAATGACTGGTCAATCAGATTTTGCATTTACGATTTAATTCTATTTAATTGTTAAGATTTTGATATTTTCAGAATCAAAGCATTATCCTTGGTGGGACATGTCATCCAGTCTTTTGGACTGTGAAATTTTGAAACCTAAACATATTGATCATGGGTGTTGATTGATTGATTGGAGTTTTACACTGTGCTTATTAAGGGTGTTTAACTATATGACAGCGGTGCATTTTAACAACAATTGACAATAGCACAACCATAAACTGTGAGGTGTTTTGAAACTGTTGGAAAGTTAAATTTCCTCCGGTGCTAAATTAAGACAGTATTTCTACTCTTCAAGCAAACTACCCTTGCCGAGGACTGGAGAGGGTAAGGATATTGATTTGTTTGTTTGTTTGATTGTGGTTCAATGTCTAAATGGTATTTCCCATATATGACGACTGTCCATTTCACTTCACTTCATCAGTACAGATTTCTGGTGAAGTAAATAATGTCAGAAATCAGGTTCCGCAGAGGACCATTATGTTTTGTCATAAACTGGAATAACTTTAATAATAAATTAATTTATGTGGTTCAGCTAATAAACATGATGATACATTAAAATAAACTAAATGATTACACATAACTGTTGGTCTTAAATATAAACATAGAAATGTTAGCAGACTGAGGAAGACTGGGTAACAACGTTCACTTCATTTTTGACAATTTAAAGAAATAAAAATTGATATTTTGAGGACTACAATTTTTAACACATGTATAATTATTTTGAAATTACTTCCATATTTGAAAACATATTAGAGTGTTTGTTTGTTTGATTGGGGTTTAACATCGTACTCAAGGTTATTTCATGAATATGAAGACGGATTATCCACTTCATACTGTTCCTTGCCTAATTAGTGGAAAAATCGAGAGGAAACCTCGTAAAAACTACCCCTGCGAATGCCGGAGCCACATCGTGTGACTCGCTCATATACCCAAGGGTCGACAGACAGACTCGATCCTTTGAACAGTTTGTTTGTTTGTTTGATTGGGGTTTAACGTCGTACTCAAGGGTATTTCACTTATATGACGACGGATTGTCCACT
>JAQQZZ010103677.1:0-16161 GCA_030265115.1 Mopalia vespertina
TTCAATATTCACCCCTACATGATAATTTTGAGAACAAATTCACTGAATAACTTGAAACTTTTACGGTAGCTTCCCCCAATTAAGACAAATAATGGGATTTCATTTCTACAAATTTCGCAAAACAAAATGGCAGCCATTGCATAATCTTAATATATTTCAAACTTTTTTTCTCCAGTTAAGAAACCAATAGGATTGCATTTCATTTAATTCCGCAAACAAAAATGGCCATCACTCAAATTCAGATATTAATTTCAAACTTGTTAATACGATAGATGTGGTTGTATTTCACTAGGTTTCACAACAAATATGGCCGACATTGCATATTGCACCAAAATGATGATAAACGCCATAACTTTTACTGTTTCGTTCTTTGAAGAAAAAAATAGTTCTTAAACAAAAGTAGGAAAAGTGGATTTGACTGAGATTAAGAGCATATATTTTTTAAAAAAGCCTCTAGTGGTGGACCTGCTGGCTACTCAGCTTGTTAGAAAAAATCTGACTATATATCTTTCAGAAAATAATAGGTTAGCGAAGAGGAGATAACTTTGACGGGCAGAAAAATAATGCTCCAGCATGCACCGCAGCTTCTTGAGACAAGGTTAGTCTCGACGTGAAACTACTAGTTACGTATCTTGTGGAATAAAGATGCATGTGACGTCATGTTTTGTTTAATACCACTTGGTGTGTTTTTGGAAAATCCTAACAAAACGATTTGACGTAATTAAGGTATAACAATGTTGGTGACACACACCTCAATCTCCGTACTACTAACACCCTTACATCTAGCCCGAACATTGGGCTTATATGTTTGCTCCTTTTAATAATTCGGACATTCCTCTTGCAAACATACACATGTTGTATGTTTGCAAGAGGAATGTCCGAATTATTTAAAGGAAAATCAGCTCTGTCGACTTATTTATCATATTGCCATTACCCTTGTCGGCAATCTGAAAAGAAATATAGGAACACACAGAATTGTATTGGACAATTTTCAAATAGGTATAACACGGGTAACGTACACTTTGATTCAACAATTTTCATCTTTGAAAGTTCGCCAGATGGTGGAGGCCGCATCTTCCCAAGGCAAGGATCAAAGTGATGTCCATCGAGAGTAGGGGTTGTAGACTCTATACCTCAGATTGTTCCATCTGTGACTGCATGCTAGCAATTGAAGATAGGATAGATGCTGGTCTGTATAGACCCTTATTTATTCACACGAGATCTCCTTTTGAGAGCGAGACATTTAAGCCTTAGTCATGCACACTTATTCAGAATCAGTAGGAATTAGTCCGAACCAGACGGAAAGAAAAAATTAAAAACAATTCGTGCCACATTCGGGAGGGGAAAACAAATTGGCCTAAATTCTTACATGACGGGAGATTACCCATGCGTCTCCTAAATACCAACTAGTACAGTTCTAGTAGCTGGCCGCGTTTTTATACGAATGTTTGCAGAGTAATACCGTTTGGATTCTCCTTCGAATGCGATCAAAATGTTTCGTGTGCTGTCAGAATGCCGTAACTATTTAGAATGCAATTATAATACACTTCGAATACTGTTCGATATTTCTCCACTACGAATGCACCTAAAAAAATTTGAGCATGAGCAAAACATTAGGTCTGGCCACAAAAATGGACCAGATTACTTGGAATGCACTCAGAATTTTTAGAATACCATTCGAATATCCAGGAATGTACCAGGAATTTTCATTCTGACCACAATCCGGCTCATTCTGTCTCTAGTGAGACTAGGGTAACTCTATGCTGCTTTTTATATATTGTACCTTTTCCATTGTAATATTGTTTGATTACTAAACCCCATACTTAAGGGAATTCCACTAAACTGATGGTGTGTCATCCCCATATTTCGCTAGCCAAGAGTTTTATTCCAAGTTACTCTGCATTACAACCCTTGGCGGATTAGTCGCATATAAGCAGACTCGGCTTAAGCGATTGATTGGATGTGTGGGAACTTCTACGCAACTAATCAGATGTTGTTCTACGAGAGGACTCTGCTATAGTAAAAATGACAGTGATAGTCAATAATGAAAGTGTTGTCGATAAAAGGATATGTTCGGGGTATTCAACCAACTCAATGAGAGTTTTGCATATGTACCCACCCCTACAGACACCAACTCTCCATATATACGCCAATAGTGCTTTACAGAATTAAGAACAATTGTCAAAACTTGAGTAGAACATTTAATATATGTTAACTTTGTCATTTTATCAGCCAGAGGGCGTAGCTGTAATTCTATTTACATGCGAGTAATCTGCCAAGGCTTGTAATGCTGAGTAGCTCGGAATAAAACTCTTGGCTACACAAGAGGTGTCATCCCATGCGTAGAGTAATTTAAACTGATGCCGACAACACTTTGAAAAAAACAAAGACAAGTTAGGTCAGTATACTCATAAGACGCAATATAAAAATATCACAAACTGATAGATTTATTGTTGCCCCTTTGTTCACAGAGCATCGATAAGCTCCCTCCCAATGTCTCTTGGAAGAAGGCACATGTTATACCTTTTGTCAAATGGCTTTCTTCTGATTGGTCGATAACACATCACGTGACATAAAACAAAGCCACAAGTGGACTCTATTGAAGCAAAGGCCGGTCCGTATCAGAGGCTAAGTCTATTTCTCTTATATTTACCACTAATAAAACTTGTCATAAACATTGTAACCCATACATTCTGTTTAACAAAACAAATACTGCATGTTTGAGAATGCAACATCACGATTTGTCAGCTCTCGACACTTGGTGTTCAACTCAAACTTCTAGCTCGTTGAATATCAAATGTCTAGAGCGCACAAATAATTATGTTCCACTCTCAAACATGCAGTATTTCGTCTCAAGCGACTGATCCCGGAGGCCTCGGTGGGACATGTTTGCACCTGATTTCGGAGTTCATTTATTCGTATGTAAATAACGTCTTCCTTTCCCCATTTTCTTGTTACCATTTTATATATCAGGTATCAACTTGACTTCGAGCCGGACTGTTTGTATTTATTACTTCGTGCAAAAAATATATACCCTATAACATCTAGAGCTTGGGACAATCTAATCTTGGGACAGTCCATAGAAATAACATGTAAGACCTCCTGTGGTAAAGCCTATTTCTCTGTCCCAACTTCTAGAAGTATATAAAAGTAAAAATTAAGTTTGTTCGGGGTTTTATTCTCCTCACCAAATTGCGTATATTTTCGTTTTAACAATGCAGAAAAATGGAGCCAACACAATATGTTAAGTTCACTAACACACAATTAATTATAGCACTAAAAGAACAATACAAAAACACAGTGCATCTTATATACATCTTTATACTTCTTAAAATCTTAGCATGGTAATTTGATCATCAGAAATACTACGTCATTACTCAGTACCGGAAGTCTATGTTTGATAGACTTCTGTCAGTACTCAGAGGCATGACATTGCTAGCATTACAATTGTGGCCAACAAGTAATTTGTATTCACAGGTTCCAAATGACAAAATACAGTTTAAGGTACATACCATTTTACCCCGTATAATGCAAAAAGTTAGCAAAATATACGTACATGTAGGATAAAACTCAAGATTGGATTTCTGACTGGTACAGCCAAGAACTTATAATCAATATAATTCCTTGGTATGACTTTTTTTCATTGGTTGGTCAATACTGTAACGCTGAACGGAAATGCAGTCGCTATGGCAATAACAAAAATCGACAATTTTAAATAAAAACAAGTTTGTATCCATGGTTCCCCAGCTTTTATACATGTTAATAAGCTTTCCGTGTTTTACATCAAGGACTAGCATGTTACAAAAGCATAGATCGTGTGTTAGCACAACTAGCCAGATATTGACAACCATTGGCAATAGAGTAAAAATAAAAACCATGTTATATGACTATATGTATAAAAGAATATAAGTCATATATCTGTTTCCAGGTATAAAACAAATGGCCGTTTCATAACTTGACAAAGACAAGTTGGAATGATAAAAAATTCTGCTGATCTTTGCACAATTTTGGTCCTAAAGATATCATTTACAAATTATCAGTTTCATTATCATATAATGTTTTTACCCTTATTATGCATAAAGTAAGCAAAATATAAGGATGATAAAACTAGAGATTGGATTTCTGACTAGTATGAGCAAGAATTTATATTCAATACAAGTCTTTTGTATGGCATTTCTTTATTTGTTCATCAATACTTCGACTGCGTGGAAATGCGGTTATGGCAAAAGAAATATCAACAATTTCGCATAATTTCGAGCTGTTTTGTCATGGTCCCAATCTGCATGTAAACACAGGCCAATAAGCTTCCCATATTTTAAATCCAGGAAAAGCATATACACAAAGATCGTGATTAGGCACATCTACACAGATAAAGGCAACATTTGGCCATAAAATAGTTCAAAATAAAATCATGGAATATAGCATGTATAAACGAATCTCGGCGCAGGCAAGTAACGTTTTCTTTCTCTACTTTAAAAATATAAGGGAAAACAAAAAATATATTTGTTTCCAGCTTAAAACAACTGGCCGTTCGATAACTTGACAAAACTTTGTACAATTCGCAGATAAACACAATTGGAATGATAAAGTCCTGCTGATTTTTTCTTCAAATTTCAATGTATTTGTAGACAAGTATTGAAACTAAAATACTATCATAGGGTTTTGCTAAATTCAAGATAGTTTTTGCACAATTGATAAAAATATATTTAAAAAACAAAAATCCGCCCTTAAAAAAATATTTTGTAAATTTGATCTTAAAAGTTATCCTTTAAAAAATATCAGTATCATTAACAAAACATAATATAATATTTACAATCCAGAACATATAAAAAGAAATGGTAGTCAACATGATCTGTAAATTACCATTAACTAAATTGATTGATGGTTTGATTGGTGTTTTACGCCATGCTTAAGGGTTTTTCACTTAAATGAAGGCTCTGTATACGCCAACAGTACATAGCCACACTATTATACCCATAAAATGTCAAGTGTTTTGCTGTATTGAGAGATGGGTTTATAGATGTGTTTGACACCATGCTTACGTTAAGGGTATTTCACTGTAATGAAGGGTCATAAAGGCTCTGTATACGACCACAATAAATAGCCAGACTAACACAACCATAAAATGTGAATCATTTTGCTTTGTTCGTGATCCTTCAGTGTGCAACCAGAGCAAGATGGTTGAACTAATGTGGCAAAATATATTTATTTACCATGTCTGCCGAGCATATCTACATCTGAGTATAATAATATAATAATAAAAATATATTTTTGTTAACATTAAGTTATTATAAACACCATTTTAAACATGCTTAATAGCTAACCTTAAAACAGATATGTAGTTTCTACCATATACACTTGTTCCACAACTTTCTAAGCATTGTAAGCCTATGTTACTTAAAAAATTATCAGCAAAAATATTATTTGGAGTGATAACAAAACATACATGTCTAAAATATATTATTTAAATAGTGCTTACATAACATATATCTATACATGGACATACATGTACGAGTAGACATCTAACAAAATCTTCACATCTAAAGTTATAAAATCGATAATATTTCTGGAAAATAATAGGGTTGGCCTGTAGCTAAAATGGGAGATAAATCTGTTAACCTAAATCACCCCAAAATTCGTCCATAGGATTATTATTTTAGAAGCTATTTAAGACTTGGAAATTGTGTCTGAAAGGCAGAAGATGATTTTTTCAGTTAGAAAGCATCAACATTTGTCAGAAAACATAAATTTGTTCAAATACATGCTGTAATATTAAAGTAAGGATTTGTCATGGATGAAATTGGAGGTGATTTAGGGTAACCACTGAATAGGAGCACAACTCAGGGGAGCACGGTCTCAAGAGTTTGAGCACAGACTTTGACATAAGTATGTTCAATTTTATATAACCCCGGCCCCAGTGCAACAGGAAGCTCCCTCCCAACCCTCCGCCAGAATTTGTGAAGAGAAGTCCATAAATATGGTGTTTCGACCCATATCTTTAAAATTAAATTCATTATTATTTTACTGCAATAAAATTCTTGTTTTTTAAAATCGAATAGGGTTGGTAGACATTATGTGAATTATGTGAAAAAATATCGATTAGCAGCAAGACCATATGCCAAGGCTAAAATAAAAAACCAAGGTATGTATAGAATAACTTTGGGATTCCAGAAAATTCAGGCCATTTTGACTAATGCACAAAGTGACAGTGCTACATTACATGTGGGCAATACACTGACTGTCATTATTTTGACCAGCCAGATCAACTTATTTTACCCTCCCATTGGAGAATAGAGCTATTTTTTGCTCTTGACAAAAATCTGTATTATATGCCGAAGCTTATTTAGTAACTGCTGCAGTGCATTACATGTTAAAGACAGGAACTAGTGCCTAGTGTATTACGGATTATAGAATAGTTTCTGTAAGTAATGATTTTCATTGCACTTTGACAGTCCATGATCACTTAACCATAAGGCTTTAGCTCAGAGAATTCCAATGAATCCATGTGTCGGCACTTTTTGCAAGTTAAAAGCCAGGACAAATAGGCATGCCCAGCAAAGCTCAAGATTAATTCAGAAATAACCTTCCCTGACAGTTCAACAGTCTGCCATAACAGGGGCGCTATGTAGTTGAATGTGCCGATTTTGGACTCAATGTCCTACACACAACTGAATGGGGCAATTCATACTTTTAGTTAATTGACTTCTGATAATACACAAACGCACATATTTCAAACTAAATTTTTACATCCACATCCACCAAAAGATCAAGCGAAACTGTGTCCAATAACATGTGAAGAACAGAATGTGTTCAAAGAAGTCCAATATCGTTGCGACAAAAGAGAGGATGCAAATTCAATTGACTGGCTTTGAACCATACTTTGCAAACAATTATTAAAATCTTGAAGTTGGATAAATAAAAATGAAAGACTCAAGAGAAATTCATAAGTTAATACATACCAGTTCTCCGAAGCAGCCTCTGAGGAATCCATACATTGCCATTCTCATCTTCCTTGGGTGGCATGATGCGTAGTGTCTCCTTGGCCAAAAGTTTCCTCAAAGCAGGCTTGGAGAGTTTTTCTAAACCTTGATCATTGATGGAAGATTCAGCCTGGTGCTTGTCATTGGCGGTGTCATTCTTTGGAGACCTGTTAGCAAGAGGATGTGTCTGGTGCATTGTAGATGAAGTGGCTAGACCTTCAATAACTGGTGACAAACCTCCAGGGTATGTTTTGGACCCAGAAAGCTTCGTCTTAGGTGGAATGAATGGCGCCAAAGCAGTCACATATTCAGCAATGGCTGCAGCCTCTTCCTTAGCAGCTTCAGTCTTTACATTAGAAGTGGATTTAGAAAGGATCTCTCCAGAAATTTCGCAAGACACCTGTTCAGTATCAATATTTTTCTGAAGAGCCAAAAGTTTTTCGTCATCAGTTGTAGAGGTTTCAGAGGTGAAAACATCACTTTCTAAGCTGTTTAACCTTTCTTCTGCACTTGCTTGCTGCTGTGTTGAGGAAGGTTGTTCTACAACAGGTATTACAGTTGTGGAAAGAGAGACTGCCTCTTTGGTGTCGGCATGACACTCGGTTGATTCTATGGACATACTTTTGTGAATTGTATCAGTTTTTGTTTTCACATGACTATCATTTGAAAAACTATTTCCTTTATGTGCAGGGGTGCTTTGAGCTTCAAGTGGGGGAATTTCAACATAATGGTCAAATGAATTCTCAGTATTCAGCTGAACCTTGGACATTAGACTAAGTAATGTGTCTTCTGACTGTGAACCACGTTTGTTCATCTCATTTGTTGCAGCCCATTTAACGTCACCTTCAGGATTGCTTTTATATGTACCTTTGACCTTCTCACGGTAGAAAGCAGCATTAGGGACACTTGAAGATCGTTGGCGGTCAGCTCCAGGTGGAATTTTTAACACGACTGCATCCGCTTGACAAATAGACGTTGATCTTCTGGGTAATGCAGGGGGTTCAGGTGAAACTGGACTTCTATCAATATCCATGGAAAAAATGTTAGATCCTTGTTTCTTTTGGCTTTTGGAAATATCTTCCGAACTGGACAAACATGCTTTTTTATCTTTTACTCTAGCTTTCTGAATAAGTCTTGCAATGAAATTAGTAGATTTGTTGAGAATACCGCTGGAGTCTAACTTTTCCACAGAGGCACTACAATCTAGAGAATTATTATTTTCAGTATGAACTGCAGGAGAGGGTTCAACAGTTTGGCTGGACGTGTAACTCTGAACAGTTATCAGGTCGGGAAATGGCATAGCACCTTTACTGTCAGTAAATCGATTGCAATTTCCCTCTTTGCCATCAGCAGAAAGGGCTATTTTTGATACAAGTGGATCAGTGGGAGACACAGAAGACATCATAAAGTAATTACCCAAACATTCATCAAAAGATTCCATGCTAGATGAATTTATTAGTTTACATGTAGTTTGTTGATGCTCACTAAACGAAGTTCTAGCACTTTGTGAACACACTAATTTACCTGCAGTATCAGCTGAACTATAAAAAGCTGGACCACTGGAACTTTTGTGAAGAGGGGGCCTTGGGGCATCAAAAATTGCGGACATATCCATATAAGCGGATTTGGGGTCATCCTCTGATACTTCGGTGACTGGCATACAAATTGAACTGACCCGGCTTGGAGGGTTGGTCTTGGTTTGGAAGTCGTCCATTAATATATAGGAGTCTTCTGGTAATGGTGGAGTAGGTTTGAAAACTCGAGGTGGTCCAGAGCGTGGAAACTGGTACTGCCTGGTGGTATCTTGGCGGTTAGAAATGGATAATGGTTTGGTCAGCTTGATTCTCGGAGGATTTTCCAGAGGCGTGTTAAACAATGAAGAAGTTCCTTTCTGTCTACGCAATAGATTTGGTCCTTTTGGTGGAAGCTCAGGTGGGGAGGATTCTTCAGGAACAGTTTTTGGTGGTAAAGGAGGGGGCTGCTTCTTTCCTAGTCCTTCACAATCTACACTTGAGGAATCTGAACATGAAAGACTTTTGGACCTAAATGGAGGTTGAGAGGCACTTTTCGATTGCTTGGTCACTGAGGACAAATTATCATAGCTAACTCCTCTCCTAACAAAAACATACTCCGGAACAAGGACATGGTCAGAAGAGGACAGTCCCATATCATACTTCTCAAGGTTCAAATAAGGCAAAGGGGCAGCAAGTTTTGAACATGAAGGAACACGATGTATTTTTGAAGTTAAATTTGGGCTCAGCAAAGCGGGATCAATTTCAATTTCTGTCTGCTTAGTTTCTTTTTGATCACTAAGTTTTGCCTCCGTATAGTCCAACAAATCAGTGTCAATGGTGAGAGTTGCCAAAGCATCGGCAAACCCTTGAGACATACCAATTTCTAACTGGGAAGAAGGCACCTCGTTGCCATCAACACAAACCTGCAGCATTTCATCCAACAGGACCAATTCTCGCTGTAAGATTTCCTCCTGTTTAGTTAACTTTTCCAGCTCATGGTTACCTTCACATAGCTGTATTTCCTCACAGTCTTGAGTCAGTAAATGTGGAACACTCTCAGACCTGTTACACATTTCAAAATTGTCTTTAAACATAGTTTCTGTTCCAGGCAACAATGAACATAAGGCACTTGTACTTTTGTACATATCTTTTTTACTCAGAGAGTTTTCTTTGAACTCGTTATCAAAATCTTCAATCCAGTTCTGGTTTCCTGCAAGAATATTGTCTAAAGACTTTCGCAATGCTAATGATGACCTATGGGCAAAATCTGAATGCCGATGGAATCCATTTTCCCCAGAGTACTTTCTGGGTCTTACTTTACCTCCATCACATGAATTTCTACTGGAGTGGCTGCTATCGCTAGAATTTCTGTTAGATCTATTTCCATCGCTAGAATTCCGCTTTGATCTTTTTCCTTCCCCTGAATTTCTGTTTGACCTAGTACCATCGCCAGAATTCCTATTTGACCTGGTTCCATCTCCTGAATTCCTGTTTGACTTAGTTCCATCTCCTGAATTCCTATTTGACCTGGTTCCATCTCCAGAATTCCTATTTGATTTAGTTCCATCTCCAGAATTTCTGTTTGACCTGGTTCCATCTCCAGAGTTTCTGTTTGACTTTGTTCCATCTCCAGAGTTTCTGTTTGACTTTGTTCCATCTCCAGAGTTTCTGTTTGACCTTGATCCATCTACAAAATTCTTATCAGCCAGGTTGGACATTTCTGGAATTTCAGGAATGCTAGGACTGCTTTCTACTTTTCTAACCAATGCAGGGGGAATATCATAAATACGAGTCAATCTTTCCTGGTCCACATTTTCAATACTCATTAGTCGAGTCTTCTCCATAGTCTCCACAGCTTCCTTGTAATCCACAACTCCAATTGAATGTCTTTTACCTTGCATTCTGTCGTTAACTCTGAAGTTATGGTCAGCATTAACTTGAAAGTTTGAAAAGTCATGATATCTTCCGCCAGGACTGTACGGGACATCTGTTGGTTTTTGTCCTAAAATTTTATAAAAAAAACATAAAATTATATATCAGGAACTGACAAAAGAGTAACTTATGTATCATTAATTCATAAGCTTATTGTGCTGCTGCAATATTATTTAAAACTATAATGAAGTTTGAACAATTGATCAGGATTAAAAAATGTAATGATTTTTGTATGCTTAAGTGAACTCCTTTAATGACATGTAATGGAACTTGAAGTGGTTTTTTTTTGGTAAATAATCATAGAAATTTCAAGGTCATTTCAAACAATAATTATCTAGCTTAGTTAAATAATTGGATAATCATACTTCTCCATGTATGAGGTCTCTTTGCTGGCCCTCTTCCGGAGTTTGTGGGTTGGAAGTTTCTATAAATTTCATCCGCATGGATTGATTCAAACCCATGGACTCCAGTTCCTGTAAAAGAGTAATATAGTCTTAACATTCTATATTATGTGACCTGTCAGCAAAATACAAAATTAAGATTTGTTTTTTGCTTGGTATTGATTACCATATGTAAGTTTTTTTCCCTTTGAAAGGTGTGTATATTGCCCCTAGGATAAAGTGTTGCCTAACTCTGAATATAAATTCTTCTCACACAATAACCCAGATATCGCCCTCACTAGCCATGTGATAACATGTGTTACTAGTGCAAATAACACTCCTAATTGTATGCCATAAAAGACGACATCACATTAACAATGTCATCTATATTGTGACGTCACCAGGATATCAAGATTTCGTGTCCTTTTTGCTAAAGACTGTTTGTGTCTTGTTCTGTGAAATCCTCAGGTGCACATAGAGAACAATGTATGGCATTACCAGCCACTGTTAAAAGGAAAGATTTTTAAACAAAAATCATACGAAAAGCATGCAAAAAAGCATAGTGTGAGAAAAAGATTGTCGAACTCGAACCTGTCTGATAGTGATGTTCAGCATATCATACAGACTCGAGTTGGATAACCCTTAATTACCAAATACCCAAAGATCTTGATGTGTCTCGTCACAAAAATACACGGTCATCTGTGTTTGAATTGACTAACCTTAAGTATGATCATTAGCACCAACTCAACAAACTACATACATTGCAATAAACAATGATAACAATACATTCATATAATTAGAAGGGGGGGGGGATTAGGCTGAATAAAAAATATATTGACTTAGACAGAGATTTTACAACAGATGTAAGTGAAATATCGAAACCAAATCCAAAGTCACTGCCAACTAAAAATGACAAGACAAGCACAGGTGCAAAGATGGTGCAATACGATTTGTTTGATTAGGGTTTAACGCTGCAATTAACTATCAGCCCAATGGGTGAAGGAAACCACCCTTGACGCCCCTGTCAACAAACAAAGACAAACCAGAATGAATATTGGGCAATCACAGGTCATAATACAATGACAACACAAACAGATCGGTTTCATGTCATCCCTTAGCTCTGAGAGCCCCAGGGCATCAGGAAGCTCCCTCCCAACCCTCTGCTGGTGCAATTACACAAAATGTACAAATTTGCATTTTGGCTTTCTGCTGTCCCTTATTTCAAAGAATACAAGGGCACATGGAAGCTAAAATGAACAAAAAAAGCTGTTCAGGCTTCATATGAAAACCAACAGAATAAAGTTTGCAGAAATAGGTCTATCCAAATTATTTTATTATTTATTTCATTGGTGTTTAATGTCATACTCAATGGTATTTCACTTATATGACCAGACAACTTTGTATTCACATATTACAGGTCGAAACAACTCTGCAATATTTGCACAGATAAGGCCAAAGGGTGACCTTGAACCTCGATTGTTTGATTGGGAATTAATGCCTACTTAAGAAAATTTCACTCATATGACGGCATGCCAGTCCAATGCATGAAGGAAATCATCCGCTACATCACTACAATAAACAACTACAAGACAGCACAACTGTATGATACAATACAAAAACATCCCAAACAGAGCATGTTGCTCTTTAGCTCGGAGAACAAGGGCACCCAATGGCCCGGTTGAAACCTTAAAGGAACTGCAGTAATGCAATGCCCTATTAACTGACCAAGGGTGTGCTCTATTTACCCAACGAGTTGAGTAGCTCGCAGGTACCTGTTACTGCTCATTTTAAACTAACATTCCCATTCAATTGGAACAAAATTAACAATTCTAATCAGTACTACAGAAGGTTAAATGAAAGCTTTGATTTTTTACTAGTTTATTTCTCACTGATAAAGAAAAAATTCCACAATATTATTCATGAAGTAAGATGTTTTGTCACAGGACTGTCTGGTTGATTGTTGAATAAGAAATTATTATAATTATATTCTATAAAAAAAAATGGAATTATTGTTGATCAGTAAATTCAAAATAATAATATGTGAGAAAGAGAATAGTTTTGTTTTGACAGTATCACACTCAGAGTATCCATTTGACATATAGTTTTTCATAGATATGTGAGGTATATTCTTTACAATGGTTTTCTTATTCTCCCAAGCTCACTTAACAAGAAAAAGTTTTAAACAACCTGGTGTCAATCATTTTGAAAATTAGAACAAAAGCAAGAGTAGTGTTAGAAGTTATGTTGATTCCTTGTGGTTTCTTGAATCAGGTTTTTATTGGCACATTACACACTCTTTTACAATTACTGCACTTAACCTTCTCATACCTTTTCCACATCGTGATCCGCCTTCAAACATGAATCTACCATCGACTGGCCCAAATCGTCTAAGCTCTGGGATGTTCCAGGTCATAAGCAGTTTAGGGGGCTTATTTGCAGTTAGACAAAACTTCTGTCCATGAATGTGCAACATTGCTGGACCCAAAGGGAGTTTACTCTGGGTTGGAATTTTACACACAGTTACTGGATATTGTTGATCTGTGTAAAAGAAGAAAACAGTGTTTAAATATAAAATTTTAACAAAGAAAAGTATTTTAATTTAATCATGATACATCAAAAGTGTAAAAATTAACTATGAACTAAACATCAGCACAGAATCAGTCAGAATTGACTAACAAAAACATTGCTGGATGCAAAGGGAGCTTACTATGGGTTAGAATTTTACACACAGTTACTGGATATTGTTGATATGTGAAAAAGAAGAAAAAGTGTTTTAACATACAAAATTATCGAAATAAAGCATTTTCATCAAATCAAAATACATCCAGGATCAGTCAGAATTGACTCACAAAAACACTGTTCATCAATCTCCTATCTAACCTATCATCCCGATGTTAATGAGAACCCTTAACTCTTGTTACTAAAATCCTTAACCTTCCAGGCAGCCAAAATAATAAATATAACAGAACATACTTTGCCTTACGATTTGATATACAGAGTTGATAATTTTGTATCAAAGTTTATTTTTCAACAATACATTTTGAAAACATGAAAGGTTTGTTTGTTTGGTTTATCATCATACTTGTGGTTAATTCACTTATATTATGATGGATTGTCCACTTCTCGCGCTGTCTAACTTTAATATGGTGAAAAAACAGGAGGAAACCTTTTTAATACAATACTGATATTGTCCAGAGATGTCAAATAATATTGGGAGGAATGGACCAGGGGAAGTAACTGCTGGCAGCTAAGGTAAATTGAAGAAGGGGAGATAACTTTGAGCCACATGTTTTTGAAGCTTATTTACTGTGCTAGTTTCTCTCAGCTGTCAACCTGGTCATGATAACATAGACAGACTAAACAATTCTGTCACACTTGATAACAACAAATTATACAAAAGTCAGATAGATCAAGATCAGCTTCACAATTGTAACCTATATCAGATTTGTCCTGGGAATTTAAGTAGTTTGATATAAACAGATTGTAAAAATGCCATCCTTAACAGAGGGCAAAATAAAACTGTAAATAAAATCATAAATCTCTCTGAAACTTCATGCAGTTTGGTCACATAAAATGACAACGGATGAAATCTGTTTTCCCCAATTTTTATTTACTGTGGCTTTTGCAAAATTTTCAAATGATGATTATAGAAATAACAAATACATGTGTATTAAGAAAGACGTGGGCTTCAAGATTATACATGCAATGTTCTATTATAGGTGACTTTATTTCACAATTGCATATTTGCATAAATGAGCAAAGGCGTACAGTATTTACTAAAAATGGCCTAAGTTTGTAAAATTGAGGTATACATTAAAAAAATCTTGTGTTTACAATTAGTTGTGATAAAGGGTTTACAGAGTTCAAAGATCACCAAGGGGTCATGAGAATAATATCTATATGTATTTTTATCATTAATCTGAGAGAGGTAATGTGTGTTCACTTATACATTTAGTTATAAGATGTTAGTTGTAAAAATATTTTAATGTATATATATACCTCAATTTTACAACTGTTTTTTAAATCTAAAAAAAGTTGTTAAAAAATATTGATTTTTGTTATATTTGTGTTTTCAGACAATCCAAAACATGGAAAAGGGTTACAAAACTTTGCTATATTTTTACAATGATGATCCCATGATCTCTTTAAAAAAAATGACAGATACAGGTGGAAATTTGTAGGAACTTTAACAGAAACTGATGGTCATAATTTTTTTTTTTTAAATTTTGTCACACATACCTTGCCCTAAGCTCCTTCTGATGTTTATCTCAAAATGAAGCATTGATTCCCGATGTTCAAAAGCAAAAACTGTGACAGTTTTCTGACAGATCAGTGCTAATACATTATTTTCTTTGTCTACATTCAGGTCAGCCTCTATTCCGTAATAGTCTTCTATAAGAAACGTGGTCTTTGGCTGGCTAACATGTCGGTCTTTCTCTTCTTTATGCAAGGAAACCAATAAACGATCTGAAAGTGGAGAGAGATAAGGACATAAACATAACAATAAGTAAACTCTTCTTAAAATCCCAAGTGATACTTCCAACTTAGCTTAAGTTTTTCACACATTTCTTAGAGTAAGCACTAAGTCAGAGTGATGGCTCTCATGAAACACATTATTAAGGGGAACATTTATTTAAAAGTACAACCATCTTAGCACAAAGAATTACCCATTGCTTACAACTTTGTCGGTGCTGATATTTGTTAGAACTTGTACAACCCAAGCAAAATGCTTTACTTTGCTAACATTTATACGTCAATCATATGCATATCTGTGTAAACAAAGAGGAAGTATACACTACAGGATACCAGAATCAAACTAATTTCGTCCCTGCACCCCACACCCCCTTTCTGGGAGAGCACGAGTGCAACAAACATGACTCTCTCAACATCATGCAGAGCAATTAATTCTCTGATTGATTGTTGTTTTTAATTGTATCTAATGTTATTTATCTTATGCTATTTTATAATGGCTTACCAGCCATGCTGATTAAGGGTTTGTTTGTTTGATTGGGGTTTATGCAGTACTTAAGGTTATTTCAAGCGTAGGACAGCTTGCCAGGCAAATGGATGAAGGAAACCACTCTTATACAAAGACCAAGCAAGACAATCACAAGGCGCAAAACAAAGGCACCACAACACTTTGGCTTCGTGTTGACCCGTATAAACTCTGAGAACACCAGGACAACAGGAAGTTGCCTCCTACCACCAGACTCTCTCATTCATATGACAGAGACTTTTATCCACATATAAAATAGATTTGTTTGTTTGTTTGATTGCTGTTTTACGTCATACTCAAGGGTATTTCACTTATATGACGACGTGCCAGCCCAATGGATGAAGGAAACCACCCTCGAC
>JAQQZZ010103688.1:0-16160 GCA_030265115.1 Mopalia vespertina
AGGCAAAATTCATAGCTTACAAATTTTATCCCAAGGAAACAAAAAATATTTTTGAAAAATTGTACAAGAAATACTGCAGTACTTATGTCCAAGGCTGCTTTGTTTTCATACAAAATGGTTTTTTGAAGTCAAAGAAATCATAAAATGTTCTGGATTTTTTATCCAAGACTAGTAGAACACAAGATTTATTTATTTTTGGTCCAAGATTTAGCAAAAAAAAAAAAATTTTATGTCCGCAAGCTTAAAAATAAAATTTGCGAGCCATGTCTAATTCGGTCCACTGCAGCTTTGTCTATACTCACATCATGAGCTTCGGTTATCATGGGAACCTTACATGTAAATAAGGAAAATATTGGGAATTATAAAAATCTTGGATTGTAAAACCGTTTTTGACAGTCGGAAAAAATATTTGACAGTTAAAATTTTATTATTTTTTTGTATGGAAATGATTTGTTGTCTTTGAACAGAATGACTCATTCTTGTATGAATTCATTACTAATATTTGTTATATATAAGTAAAGCAAGTGGCCTTCTTTGGGTAAAATTTGTAAGTCCTGAATTTTTTTTGAATTTTTTCCACTAGGTAGCTAGTGGAAATCTACATTTACAAATGAATGGTGTTAAGACTTGTTTGCTTGTTTGTTTGATTGGAGTTTAATGCCGTACTTAATGTTGTTTCACTCACATGATGGCGTGCCAGCCCAGTGGGTGAAGGAAACCACTCCAGACACCACTGGCAACAAACAAAAACATCATATGACATATACAGGACAATACAAAGACATGACAAACATATCAGCTTCCTGTTCCTCTTAAGCTAAGAAAACACCAGGGTCCAGTTGCTCGAAAGAGTATTTGTCGCTAACACCAGATTAAATCGCTTATACCGGTTAGAGATAGGCCTCTATCTAAATTTAATAGCGCTTTGTGCTACTGGCCCCTGGGCAACAGGAAGCTCCCTCCAACCACTTGCGTGTTAAGATGAACTTTGACACCAGTTACGCTTAAATTCAACAAAACCAGTTAATTTTTTAATGCTTGATTTGTTGGTTTGATTGATTTGGGTTTAATGTCGTACTCAATGGTATCTAACACCGGATTGTTCACTTCAATGTGCCTTACTTAAATGTGGCAGGAAACTAGGAGGAAATCACTCCTCGCTTGCTGGAGTCCCTCATATACCCAATGGTTGACAGGCAGACTCCTAATCTAATTAAAATCGGATCTCAAAAATGCTCTCCGTGTTTTGTTTGTCGCTATATTGAGATCTAACGCAATCACCCCACCTACAATGTCGATTGGTTTCTTAAATTCACCAATCACAAAGCTGCTTCTCAATTCTGGTTTGTAAAAGCCGAAGATTTCAGCTGACGAACAGAAGTTTCCCGACTGCATATTTTTACATGATCAATGGATACATACACGCACAATCAACAAACACCACTCAAATAATAAACTTTGAGTGGAATTGCATTATCCCCTGTTTACATTAGACTTACAACATCAACACATAAGAAAATCGGACAACTTCTGCTTGTTTTGGCTGAATTCGGTGTTTACCATGGCCGCATGTTATCTGTGTGTTTATTGGACAACTGAAACCTTTCGTGAACCCCAGTTAGCTTGACCTAATTGAATCGTTAAAGTAGAGTGATTACGTTAAATCTCAATATAGCAACAAACAAAAAAAAGGGGGGTCGTTTTTGAGATCTGATTTTAATTAGACTGGGCAGACTCCAACCTATGGATGATACATTGATATATGATTAGTTAGCAGACAGGCTTACCACTAAACAACAGCTGCCGGCCAATGAGAGTTTAAAGAAGTGAATAATAAATCCAAATCCAATGAGTAGTTCTAATGATCAGATCAACTTTTATAAAGAAATCAACAATCATGTACATTCAGTTTGCAAAGTAACAATATTTGACACCATTATATATGATTTCTAAATGATTTTCAGAATAGATTCACAAATGAACTCAATCACGGACTCCTATCTACGGGCGCATACATACAGTATCTAACTTGAATTTTCAGTCTATTTAGCAGTATATATACAAATAAAACTCCATGTAATTATTATATCTCACACAGTAACATGATTAAAATATCATAGATAAACTGTACCATGATTCAGATACAAAGATAAACACATTTTATATAATAACACTCAAACACAAAAAGCAGATGCGTATTTAACTGGCCACATGTAGGAATAATACGTAATCACAACCAAAATATGACCTGTATGTTGAGGCATGTTCATTGTGCTAGAGAATACAAGTGAGGAATTAAGGACTTAACATATTCTGTCCTAAACCATATATAAATGTCTAAATGAAATATGTTTTGTGTTGTTGTCCTAATGGCTATTAGTGTTGTGAGCTCAGGTAATTCTCCCTAAACTCATCCAAACCATAATTTTATTATATATGGTCTTACATTCATTACAGACAGGGACTACCTTCCCCACATCTTCCTGGGATTTAACTGGGACAATCCCAGCATCGTGCCAGGAGCATCCAAGTTACTTCCTGGATGATCCCACAGACACTTGTATGAAGCTGGTAGCTGTTCCCACAAGGTCTGTCAGCTGACATTCTCACTCGTCAGGTACTCTCTATAAGAACTTCTTCTTATACAGAGCATGTGAAGCGGGAGGCTGTAAACGGGTAGGCTTTACAAGAACAGCTGCCTGCTTCATACAAATGTCTGTGGATGATCCTTTACTAGATGTCAGGCATGTGCAGTATTGCCTTGTTCAAGAACATCCTAGCCCTCATTTTGTAACCATGAAGTACTGTCTAGCTTTTCAATGCAGACCGGGCTATATGCAAGATCATGGAGGTAAGACTGCGACGGTTTTAATCAAATCCCTTGGGTCTTGGTGGGAAGATTTGGGAAATATTCAGACAATACCAGGAGGGTTTTAACCAAATCCCTTGGCTCTTAGTCAGATGTCCCTTGGAAGACGTTGGGAATGTTCAGACAAGTTCCTCATATCTTCCCAGGAAGATAGGGGAAAGTAGTTACAGTACTTCCCAGGTGTAGACTTTTAAGACCATAGAATATAAGCAGTAACTGATAAAAATACCAAGCCAGTCAATAATAAAGTTAACCTTTACTAAATTATTCCCGTTAACCAAACTTTCAATCCTTAGGCACATTTTAAAGACATTGTGAAATCGTGACATTATCATTGATATAACAATATCTATGGAAAAACCTTTTATACCTTGGGTAGAAAGGCAGCATTAAACACCAGACTGATACATCAAAGGAGGTTCAGTTACTCAATACCAACCTACTGGACAGATTCTATGCTTTACACACAAGTCTTGGTTGCTTACATGAGAGTGTTGACTGTACTCTAGAAAAGGGTAAATGTCCCCAGATCGAATGGATCAGGACAGTAGCAACAGGCGGTCGGAGTGTAGAGCCAATATTGACACTGATCATCACGGGCTGTTGGCTGACTGGTCTTTGTTTCGGTTCAACGCACTGCAAATCTCATATTGTTTAAAGTAGATGTAAACAAAAAATTAAGCGAGCATGAGTGGACTGGCTGAAAAGAGAAGTTAATGAAAAATTGTGTGCGGTGTGAATGCGGGAACTTTAGATAATTACGAGTTTGGTTACGCAATTATGGTAGACTTGCTATGCCATATCAGGTGTGACTTTGCAACATTTTTTTAAAATAAAACACAAATTGTTCAAAGCCGTATCATATTTTTTAAAATAAAATATTCATGAGTCATACCTTCTTTGTAAGGATTACATGAATCATGAACATTTATTAAATAATAGTAAAGTGTTACGAGACAGAAACGATTTGAAATGATTGAGTCTGAGTTACAAAATCAGCTCTCATGCTATTGACACAACTGCTGATTACAACCTATCTTCTCAGGCTAACTTAATTTATTCGTTTACCTACCCTTTAATTAAACTCAATAAACTTGAATTTGCTATATATTTATATACATGTTTCGAAAAGGTAAAGAGGAATATGTGCATGCCCCAAATGGGACTGGAACCTAAGACATTTATAAGATTGTACATATCAATACAACAATAACATCACTGCTATTTACATTTCCACTTAACAGCTGTATGTATGTTACAATCAGCTTGTAAGCTTGAAAATAGAGATATGAAAGCATTATGGTTGTATAGCACTTAAACTATACATCTAGATAAAGGAAATAATACTTGTCATATATTGGAATGCAGGTCTTTACATAATAGGTTTTTTTTATAGCAATTTAAGGATTGAGTTAAGAAATAGTGGTCAATCTGTTCAGTAGAATAGGCATAACAAGGAAATGCCTATGTATCATATACATTGTATATGGATCTTGGGGTAAATGTTAAATTATGCACTACCACCAATTTTGTTATATGTTAGAGGTTATAAAAAAGTTAAATCTTATTCCGATTTTGTGCCCCTAGTCAGCAGTGACTTGGGGCCCATTCCACAAAGCGACCTTAGCCTAAGTTCATCGTAATTGTCATGGCGACCAATACTGAAGTTATTGTGTTGTCATGGTAATTAAGATCAACTTAGTCTAAGATTGGTTTCTGGCACAATGCCTCAGGCTTTCCCACTGTCTGCACTCAACTACACGTAGCTACACCCCTGCAATCACAGGTATAGGGAATTGACGCTGGTCAATTAACTGATTCAAATACAATGTATAGATTACCATGGCTCAAATATACAGCTAAGTGTACTCCACAAACGAAAATAGGGATTGTCATTTGCTATATCCAGGAGATAATGCAGGTACACATGCACAACGTATATCCCATATTACACAATGTAAACTAAGTCACATTTACCAGCATATATCATACAAAGCTTTTGCATAATAATTCTTTATGATTGTGTCCATAACAGTGTCATGTTTTTGTCAATTTAAAACAGTTGACAGATTATTGTGCGGATTCACCTTTTTTCTGTGGTGTATTCAAGAAAGATATGTTCACACAATGTAATAAAAGTAACTACATGTAACATTGTACAAAGAATACAGGATACAAATTTAACAACAGTGACCAACTAACAGTTTGAGACTTCTCCCAATTTTTTAAAATTTATTTTGGTAATGTTTTTAGACGAACTTTATCCAGTACTCAGTCAAAAGTACAAGAAACTAAATTTTATAACGTATAGGTACTATCAAAAGGTAATAGATTTCTGGAACAATGTATAGCACTAACTATATTGCACTGATTGTAGACTGCACACAAACCACGAAGATACTCATATATAATCTCTCCTGTACTGTTCACAGATACATGTTTCTAAGTACATTGGTAGTTTGATTGGGGTTTAACACCCTACTTAATGTTATTTCACTCAACTGTCAGCATGCCAGCCTAATGGGTGAAGCAAACCCCCATCGACGCCACTGGTACCAAACAAAAACAAGACAGGACAAATACAGGACAATCACAGGACATTATACAAACACATCCCAAACAGATCGGCTTACTGTTGCCTCTTAGCTCTGAGAGTACCAAGGCAACAGGAAGCAGGTATAAATGTATTCTGCAGATTGACTGATTATTGTTTAACACCATGCCAGGGCATTTTATGTGTATTACAGTAGCATAGACACACGAAAACAAATATGAATGGTGCATGTTTTCTATGATGGAAAATTAATCTTCCTCCAGTACTAAGTAGAATGGGAATGACTATGTTTGAAACACACTGAACTTTAAAGCCAGAGGCCGTATTCAGCGAGAATAGGAATTTTAACACATTGGTATTTAACAAACAAGCAAAAACAATAAAAGGGGTGAGAAAAAAACATCAAAACACACACAAAAAAAGAAAGAATGAATTAACAATGTGTTATCTAAGCCTAATACACAAATCTGACATACATGTACATGTAGCTGCTTCCATTTCTCAAAGACAATAATACATGTAGCTGCTTCCATTTCTCAAACAACAATTGCCTTCTTCAAAAGTTTGTACATGTACCAAAAAATGAACAAGACTTATTTTATTATTAACAAAAAAGAAGCAAAACGAAAAAGAATTTTCACTTTAGCTAATGTTAATTAAAACACCAGATCATACAATGTAGATCTCAGTGTGTAACTTGCCATTATGTTAAGTGAAGTAGCATAATCTCACACCTTACTAATGATATCTCAGGGAATTGTAAGTACAATTTACACAGTCACAAGCAGACTTGATAAAACTGGCCAAGATAATATTCTGAGTAAGAATGTGAATCTGTAATGTGCACATTATTTACGTTTTCATATACAGGGATTACATGTAACTTTTCTGAAAGATTTAATAAAATTAGGCTCTGACAGCCCTTGATGTTATGAAAACCCCATGAACTTTTTACTCCCTTGGAGAGTTATCTCCCTTTGTATCTGTCTAAATTAAACAAAACTTAAAAGGAGGGGAAATAAAACTATCTGAGTGGAGGGGGTAGAAAGAGCACATCCTGGAGTTATTAATATCACACTTGAAATAGTTTCAAAGCGTCAAGACAATTTACACATTTCTCCCATAACTTCATGCAGTATGATCTCCAGATTTTGAATATGTGTGGCTATCAAGACTTAATTATCTCCCTTGGAACATAACTGATTTTTTAGCATGACATTTTAAATCAGCTTGAAATAAATTAAATGTTTATAAAAAGAGAACAATGATATATTTGAAAGAAAGAATTATCAATTATGGACAGATTTCTGCTATTTCTAGCTTAACGTTTAGTATGTTTCTTAATGATTATACAGTAGTGGAGACAGAGGTGTATAGATTTGGTCAAACTAGGTGCCAACCAATCTGATAGAAGTATTCAAACCCTTTTTCCTCCTATCTGTTCACATGTACATTTCAGTTGAATAAAACGAGGTATCCATGTTTTGCTAACAAGATTTAATACAAGCAAGATTTGTTCCCCCGTATTTTAATTGAACTTGATAATGAATGTAATCAATCTAGAAGTAACGAGTTCATGTGAGTGTTGTGGTTGAAACATGCTATATAAAAACTACATTGTTCAGTCTCATCAATATGATTTGTATACATGTATATACAGCAAGTAACTACATGGCCAACACTGTTACAGTATATAGCAAAACTAAGTTAATATAACATCTACTTCAGCACCTGGTCAGACTGATATTTCTCGCTGAAAGCCTTAATCTATTACAGGTTTAGACAGAAATTCCCATACATCAAAGGTCAAATGTCCTCGAGTCAAGAGGCCTATTTTAGAATACAATTCAATTTCACCCCAAAACATGCAAGAAGACAGACACTGAAAAAATAACGGGTATCTGTACACAATCTGTCCGTCAACTTCACTCTTTACTCCTAACATACATGTAGCTTACATGAAGGCCAAAAGGGGAAGACCAGGGATTTTTGACAAGCTTTCAGGGGATTCCTAATCAAATTTTACAGACATACATGTACATGTATGTCTGTTTGTCAGTTATTTATTTTACTCAAACTCAGGATAAGGGAGAAGAATATATTTCAAATATTAGATGTGACGTCAGCTGTTATGGCTATGAGGGCTTACACAATAAAACGTTCCTTTATACTGATACTTTTCTCTTTAAGAATGTTTGTATTGCAAAATAATACGGACATTTACATTACAGCACATTTCAAAGATTTGTTTCTATTAAATTTATATGTATATTTATAAATATAAATTCTCCCTTCAATGGGTAAATCAAATACATTTATACTCAAAACTGCACTGTACATTTGGACTTAATTTGGATCGTTCCCCAATTCTATCTATGGTTACATCTAACAGTACCTTCTAACATATCCATACGACATACAGGCAAGTTATATGTATACATTGGCATCAAATTGAGAGATGAATAGACTAGTAAGTGACTATTGTGGATTATAATAATACCAGGCCTGAATACACTGTATTACAACATACCTAACATGGAAAAAAGACATCTCTTGCATATGCTTCTAGTAGCTAATGGTCCTAAATGTTTAGAATGTTCTCAGGAACAATAATTTAAACGTAAATGTATCGACTTGCCCAGAAAAACTTTAAAAATTAGATCACAATTAATGTTTTAGCATTAAAGGTGTGCTTAACAAGGTTTATTAGTTTTTATCCTGGGCCAAACTAAACAGCATTTTACTGTTCTGAAAAAGTTTCTTTACTAATACTTTATAACTGTAACACATTCTCCAAATAACCTATTTAGGGGGGATGTTAGGTTACATAATTTTTGTTCACCAATAATTGCTAAACCAGGTTTCTGTTAGTATAAATAATAGCTTTATACACTTCAGTGGACACAACTACTGACATTCATTTCGGGTTTTCATTGAGGTTTCTCAAATTTGACTGGATTTGTTTGTTTGTTTGATTGGTGTTTAACGTCGTACTCAAGGGTACAAATTTGACTGGAAATCATAAAGACAAGTGCTGGGTACTGCACATCGGACAGCCATTAATAAATAATACAACACTTTAAAATCCCAGCCAACATTTTTTGCATCAAATCAACAATCCATTGACTACATGTAACTCCTATAGATCTGTACTTCCCTTTGTACAGGGTTATCTTTTGGCAAAGAGTAACATACAGAGTTATCTCTCTTGGCAAAGAGTAATGCGCAGAGTTCTCTCTCTTGACGAAGAGTAACGTGCAGAGTGTTCTCTCGTGGCAATGAGTTACATACAGAGTTATCCCTCTTGGCAAAGAGTAATGTGCAGAGTTATCTCTCTTGGCAAAGAGTAACGTGCAGAGTTTTCTCTCTTGGCAATGAGTTACATAGAGTTTTCTCTCTTGGCAATGAGTTACATACAGAGTTATCTCACTTGTCAAGGAAGAATGTACAGAGTTATCTATCTTGGCAAAGAGCAATGTACAAAGTTTTCTCTCTTGGCAAAGCATAATGTACAGAGTTATCTCTCTTGACAAAGATTAACGTCATATAAGTGAATCGGTATAGGCGCATTCGACTGGACATTTTCTTTGAGTAGGTGAAACTGTTTTCTACAATTTTGTTGGACTGGTACATTCGTGAAGTTTCGTTAAGTACGTTAAATCCAATTTTTTTCCCTGTTAAATCAGTCCCATGTTCAGTAATCAAAAATGGAACAAAAATCGTAGACAATGGCTTCACCATGCTCCACGAAAATGTCCAGTCAAATGCGCCTATTAAATACATGTGTACACACAAGCTGAATAAATGTGTATGACAAGTCACAAACTATTGACAAGTGTATTATTCCAACAAGTATATCCTAAACAGTAGACTAATGAAGGGTAGTCTTACATTATTATCTCATAAATGTACACTGTATTTATATCATTTTATTAATGGTACAAACTTGTACACAACATAGACTTGAATTCTGCGGTAGGTCTCAATAAATCCTTCCCACAGTTGAACACATTTTTTTTACCTGATAACGAGTTTAATGTACATATTCCTGTTACGAGAAACCTAGTTTCTTATTACACTGTACAATGTGATTGAGTGATTGGTGTTTAACGCCGTGCTCACGGGTACTTCAAGCAAAAGTACACTATATAATGGTAGAGACCTCCCTCACTAACACAACCATCAATTGAGAAGTGCTTGCTATGTTAGAAAATTAATGTTCCTCCAGTGCTATTTAAAGACAGCAGACTGTGCTTGCAATATACTGCACTTACTCACTACCACGGGAGCAAATCCATTTATGAGTTTCACAATAACCTTTCTTTTTTTCCTTCCTTCTAGTTATTTAACACTCATTAAACATATGACACTCCTCAACAAACACTGAGCCAACTTCATCATTGTTCTCACTGTAAAACTTCATTAGAAAGGGCTACTATCAAAAAGGGAGATAACTGTATGTATTTCCATCAAAAAGGGAGATAACTGCATGTATTTTCATTGCTGCTGTCATTGATTTGTTGAGGTTGATGATATTATTCTATCTACAGGTGTACCGTCTTCAGGAACTATTGTCTCCCCTGTTGCTAACACGCCATCCATACTAGTTTCTCCACCCATGGTTGACATAGGTCCGTGGCGAGCGTTTGCCTGAGCATTTTTAGCCGCCAATTCATCCATATCTATTTGCTGCTCATCCTCATCTTCCTCCATCAATTGTTTGGCCAGTTTCATAGCGTGAAACTCATTGTAATGTAAATTCCTTTTCTTCTCAAAGGACTTCCTTCTCACTACAAAAATAAATAAACAAACTTTTCAGCAAATCCATCCACCTTTAGAAATATAGGCAAATTTGTATATTTGAGAATGTTTCAGACAAGATTTGTATGTTTGTTTGAAAAGGGTTAAATGTCGTACTCAAGGGCATTTAGTTTATATGACAGTGAATTGTCCATTTCACACCGTTCCTTGTTTACATAAAGTGTAAAATCAAGAGGAAATCTAGTAAAAACCTCTCCTCTAATTGATGGAGCCAGGGTGAGTTGTAAAAAAAATGTTGTTTCTATAATTATATAGGGATTGTGAAGCAGATATGTTTTAAAAACTATGTTTGTATCAACTGATATTTGATCGCTTTAGTAGGTTTTATCAAATTAAGAAACAAAGTTTGAAGTCAGGGGTTGAAATGATCAAAGTTGGCCTAGGAGCCAATGTTATTATTCAGGGGCCAAATTTGTTCGGTAACCGAAAACAAGCAAAAAAGTTGAAACAAGGTGTCAACATTCAAATAGAACAATAATGAAAGAACTGTATTGTATTTCTTCTTTTTATATTTAATTATTAATTCTCATACAACTTATGTTACAATACAAATAGTGTTATATCATGATTCATTTTATTTTATAATGGTATTAATGGTTTAAAATGTCAAACAATTTAAAAAAATGGACCTTCGTTTGTAAGGTCATCAAAAATCATTGAACAGTACAAATAGTTTACGAAATAAATGATTAAAAAAATGTTTATTGGACAAGTCTTGTAGTTGTATTGCTATGTTGTTGTTTGTCTGTTTTATTTGAGGTGGAAGGCTTGTGTATCTTAGACTGTACAGTATTTAGGAAAATTGTTTTTGCTGTAGTTCAAGATCAAACCAAATCAACAATAAATCAGCCAGATATACCATAAAGTATACCACACAATGCAGATATTATATCGTTTTATATATCATACATGTGTACATTATTGTAACGAATATATCTTTATTTGTCTTTGCTCAACCTATGCAAGAGAGAGAGATAAAAACAACCCTGTACAATCTAAGCAGACCCAGCAAGTTCGGATATGGGCGGAGAGCGGTTTGCCTGTGGATGGGTTAACCTGCATACCTTGGTTTTTTTCGGAAACAAGTTATGCACATGTAGTGCATTGTAATTTGGAGGTGTCCAACTGATGAACTCTTTTCGACAAGGAGTTTTTTTTTTCATCTTCGTTGCGGGTTCTGTTACACGCTATTAAACAAAAGGTGTATTCTTGTTGGTGTCTGGTTGTATTAAAACTGATTCCCAAGGTATACACTGGTGCAGATCGCTGCAATTCTTAATTAGGGGTACGTCGGGACAAAAAAGTGCCATTTTTTGCAGTAGCCATTTGGCAATTTAAGCGACTCCCTCATACATGTGTATGTGACGTTCCCTGGGGGAATGAAACCTGTACATCGAAGGAGGGGGGGTGACTAGGATGACACACTTACCACTCAACTATGGCCCCCACTCTATAAGACCCTGTACCCAATCAGGAACTACCATGACCACAACACATACATGTATTCATACATGTACTATAGTTTATAGAATGACAGTTGTTGTGTAGTTTACCTCTTTCTTCTTGCGTTTCTTCTCTATCTTCATCACTTGATTCATCATCCTGATCATCAAAACTTTGTCGTAAGATTTTAGGGCCTTCATCATTGGCCAATCTACAATCACAAATTGTTCATTAATGATGACCTAATTTTGTCGTCAACTAATAGAGGATTAAATTTTATAGTGCTTAGAGCCATCGGCCCCAACAGTCACCACACCCATTTCTGTTGTCCAGTAGTTGCACCTTGTTAACTGCTTTTTTGTGTGATTACTTTCCTAATTTTTTTCACAGGAATTGAGGTAAACTAGTCCTCCATTTTATTTGGAGAAAAAGAGTAAAAAACAAAAACAAATGATTGATTGGTGTATTACACAGTGCTTAAGGGTATTTCACTTATATGACGGCGATGTATTCCAACAATAATTGACACTAGCACAACGAAGATGTGAAGCATTTCCATAATGTTGGAAAGTTAATTTTCCTCCAGTGCAAAGTAAAGACAGTATTGCTTCTCTAGCCATAGGGCCAAAAACAAATAAATTCCATGCTCAAAATGGCCCGATTGTATTTCCGGAAATCTGGACATCTGTAGCTTCAATATGCCCACATGTACAGGCCTCTGACCTGTTAACTGGTAATACCAACCATCAATTGGATAATCAGCCTGGTTTTCATGGGATCGAAAACTAAAGATAATATCATACTTCAATAAATCTATACAATAAGTTTGAAATATTTAGCTGTAAGACAGATTTAAAATGGTACAAAAATGAGAATGGGCTTTTGTTTGTTGGGACTTTAAAAATATACAGTATACAGAACTACATGTACCAAGAACAAAGGCAATTTTTATACTGGAGGACGTTGATTTCATATTGAGTTCAACATTAAAGTCATAATGTGTACATGTTTATACATGTATATATATTATGAGGTGTTTCAGATTTGGGGAAAAATGCACTGAATATGAAGCGGTTTGCTCCATTGGGGCAATTAATGATCCTCCAGTGCTGAGGAAAGATAGATTGGCTAAGACGGAAACATACTGGCCTTATGTATTTACAGTGTATCCCTATCTTCAACATATGATATCAGGTTAAATCCTTTTTAAGTCTTAAAATAATTTCCTCAAAAAATATTTATATGCCAGAACCAGATTGATAGAGTTACCATCACAATAAAACACATTTTTCTCTATAAAAATAAGACAACTACTAAAAGTGTCCATATGTCAGTGCTTCTAGTAGAGAAAGATTTGAGCCTAGGTGGATGAAGGTTCATGGATGTTCGGTAATGAGCCTCTGTAGCTCAGTTGGTTAGAGTGTCGGCCCAGCTAGCCAGAGGCCTGAGCTTGAATCCTGATGTAGGCCAGCAAAATAAACCCTGGTCTGAGATATAGTGAAACACCCTTAAGTGCATACCAATCAATTAATCATGTAATGTCGACAACATTAAATATATCAATTAAATGTGAATAATTCTATTTAAAAAAAAAAAAAAAAAAATCACATGAGGGTTTTCCTAAAGTACATGTAACCTGTAACCATAATTGTCTTTGCCCACCCAGATAACCCATCTGGTGATGGGAGAATTTGTAGAGCACAATTCATACATGTTCACCTACATCGTAGCTGCCAGACAAACACATGCAGGGGGAAGTTCCCAGCATCAATCACGGAATGGCAGTCAAAACATCTCACATATTCTACTCAACTTATGCTTCCAAGTGCAGCCCACATAGAAGCAGTAGTATACATAAACTTATAGCTCTTTCTCAGTCAGCCAACAAAAAGTAAGCTGTTTAAAATAACTGTCAGAGAACAAGATATTTGATCTGAGTTATGGAAGCCGACTCACTACAGAGCTATCACTGTGGGAGATAATGGTCCAGGAAATAGTACTATCTACATTGTATATGTACATTGTATGGTATGTACAATGTAAGCTTACATGTAGATAAAAACTTTAAATGGTAAAATCTGAACTGGCTCATTAACTAACTTGGACTCCAGTTAAGACCTTATAGTATTAAAAGACTAAACTTTCAGCTCCAATAAAAGATACACATTGTCATTCAATAGTTCAGTTTATTTTCAAATCAATCATCAATGTCAAGAATGTTCACAATGGGTTTAAACAAATCTTGTAAATGGTTTTAAAATATTCACTTTAAATCACCATATATCCATGAGTATCCTTTATTGGAGTTAACTGTACATTGTGAAACTCATCAGTGGGAATAATGTTATAGCATTAGACTCCAGCTCTACATGTAACAGATTATAATAACATTGCATCGGAATTCTGCTTGCAATGCATTTGAAAATATTTCCCAGCTTTAAAAAAATTTGGCATGCGAGTTCCATAGCTATTTCAGTGATATGACAAAGTGCTAACCGAATGGGTGATGAATTTTGTTTTTTTGATTGGGGTTTATCGTCGTACTCAAGGGTATTTCACTTATATGACGACGGATTGTTCACTTCACACTACTCCTTGCCTTATTACGGTGGAAAACCGGGAGGAAACCTCGTAAAAACCACCCCCGCGATTGCCGGAGCCACATCTTGTGACTCACTCATACATGTATGCCTGATGGTCAACAGGCGGACTCAATCCTGTGAACGGTACATAGAAGTAGGCTCAGAAAGCGCACTCGCTAACCACTAAGCCACGACCACGGGCCCAATTGGGTGATGGCAACCACCATTGACATCACTGGTATTAACAAACAAGGACAAAACATGACACTCCCAAGATGCAATATAAAAGACAACACAAAAAGATCAGCTTCCTGTTGCCCCTTAGCTCTGAGAGCAACAGGAAGCTCCCTCCCAACCATCTTGAGGCCCCCTGACTAACAATTTGTTTGAAGAGCAGCAAAGCTGTCTTTACTTCGCACTCAGCACTATGAACACACTTCACATTTTGGTTGTGCTCATGTCAATTATCAGGGCAGTTTCTAGGAATTTTTTTCTCCAGTTTCCTATCCCAAATACATCAAATCGTTCATGTAGGCAATTCTTTTTCCCCGTTCTGGCATTATCTTAACACAGATTTAAAGAAAATGTGACTTTTTTCGGAAACACTGCTGTCATACAAGGCAGGACAATCATAAGATGCAGTACAAAGACATAAACAGATCAGCTTCATGTTGCCTCTAACCATCGAGAACACCAAGGCAACATAAAGCACCGCTCTCCCACCTATTTTATACACATACACTGTACATGTATACAAAACTTTGGCCTTTGTCAAAACTGTCAAGTACATACATGTACATGTATGCATAATGGCGACTGTTCTTCAAGTACATGTACAATGTAATCTTATACATGTACATGTAATATTAAAATGAATGGTACCAGCATTATTTGCGACATATTTTCCCTTAAAATCAGCAAGACTTTCAGGATTCTAGAGTGGAGTATTATGAGAAATTTTGTCAAGCTACAATGTACATGTACAAGTGCCAATTTAGTGGATTGGTTGATTGGTGTATCTATTAATTTGAAAGTATTCCTCAATGCCTAGGATCAGGGTCAGACAATCAGGGTTCAAACTGTTCTCTTTATTCAACGCTGGCTGCTTGCCAAACTTGAGCAATAACCTGGCTGGCAATCTGGCTCATAGCTTAGGCCATTTTCATCTGAATTCATTGCTTACCCATTCCCATCAATTTCACCTTCCATTCAATAGCCTAACCAATAGCTGCTAAGTGGACTGTAAAGAAAAAGCTGTCAAATCCACAGCATTCTTGGTTCAGCTGTAGAGGCGCTATCTTAAACTGTACCGCAGCTCTCTAGACTGGACCCTGTGCCACCGATATGGCAGATTTATAAGCCAATAATGCTGATATACTGCAGAGAGTCTTATCAAATTGTTACAGCAAATAACATGTTTCCTCTACAATGAGCAGTAATAATGTCAACAACAGGCACAATAAACCCTCAAACCTAGGTAATTAGATGTAGTTCTATCAATTGTAATCACTGTGATTGTGTTGGTAATGTTTGGTCAGGCAGAGAGCAAGCCTGGGGAAACAAACACACACTGCTCACTACACACAGAGTTTCAGAAATACATGTAGAACACTTTTATTACAACACAGTGTTTACAAATAATTTGGTGAAAGTACACTTACATGTAGTTCATGCCTTCATGGTCTTTTTTTTTGTTTGTTTGTTGCTTCATTTCAATTTGGGATTAACTTTCAGACCTGTGCTGTTGGGGAGAACAAACAGAACGGGGCCTCACCATGGTTATGCAAACTTAATTTAGGAGAACCCATTTATACGTTTCCCAAATTGTTTGCAGTCTTCATCTAAATTTGCATTTTGCTACTGATTTTGACAAATTTTGTCATCCGATTAT
>JAQQZZ010103699.1:0-16160 GCA_030265115.1 Mopalia vespertina
TAGCTCTTTGATGGGCTTCAGAGCATCTGATGATACAGCTAGTGTGTTTTTAATGTACATATTGTCTTTATTCCCTCCAATTCTATGCGATTTTATCTTAACTCTAGGTAAAAAGTGAATAGCTCTTTGATGGGCTTCAGAGCATCTGATGATACAGCTAGTGTGTTTTTAATGTACATATTGTCTTTATTCCCTCTAATTCTATGCGATTTTATCTTAACTCTAGGTAAAAAGTGAATAGCTCTTTGATGGACTTCAGAGCATCTGATGATACAGCTAGTGTGTTTTTAATGTACATATTATCTTTATTCCCTCTAATTCTATGCGGTTTTATCTTAACTCTAGGTAAAAAGTGAATAGTTCTTTGATGGTTATACAATGCGTCTGATGATATAGCTAGTGGTGTTTTTAATTTACCTCACATCTACATTCCCTCCAATTCTATGCGATTTTAACTAAACTCTAGGGTTCAAAGCCATTTGCTCTATTAAAGGTTAACGATTCATTAATGGGTTTATGCTTTGATTCGTGCCAAAGGGTAATACACTTTATGACGGTTGTGCACCAGATGATAATTACACACACTAGCACAACTACGTAATGTGAAATGATAATTTAAGCTCTGTTGGAAATATTGTTCTTCTATGAGACAAAGTAAAACACATTCCCTACCATATGCAGATTTTGGATTCACCTCAAAATGTCACAAACCTAATCCATTGCAGTATTGTGCTAAAACAGTGGTTATTGTCAGGAATTAACATTACTGATAATACTTTGATGTGGTTATCCATTTGTTCATCAGATAATAGCTCAAACAAGGTTAGTTGTAGATCGTCAGGTTTTCTGACGCTGAGCCCATCGCAGAGGGTTAAATGAGACCATGGAAACGAAACCAGATATACGAAGAGGTTAGAAAGCTATTATGATGTACAGGAGATTGAGTAACCGGTCCGACGTTGGCCAATCCGCGACGATTTCGACTGGGTGTAAATCTAAAGCCAATGTCCCACAAAAGTGACGAGACTCGACTGAACTCAACAAGTCAGTTGTGAATCGCCTTATCCGTCATTTTAAAATCTAGATCAGGTGAGTTAAACCGTTGTTTCCATTAGTTGACCAAGTCATTACAGCTGCAGTTTGTCGTGAACCAAGTCAGACCGAAAGGATCTCATGCGACGAGTCACGACGCCGACCATGTACGATTGAACATGCTCAACTTGATCAACTTGATCAAACGCCCAAGAGAACAAGTGACGTCATAAAAGGTGTCATCCCGAGCAAACGGTTACCGATGGTTAGTTCACCCTTTCTATCGTGTTCACCATAGAAAATTTACCGGGAGCCCAGGATCCTGTAAATTCCTCTGATAGTATAACTTAATTGTATACTAAACCAATTAATGTTTTTGATTATTTGGGTCACACCGAATCGACTCGACACAACTCATTGAATGTGTCTTGTTTGTGAATAAAAATTAATACAATTATGTGCATTGGAAATGACTCCCCTCTTCCCTTCTCCCCTTTTGTAGCCATTGCCCCTTGCCCCTCTGAACACACACCCTAACCCCCAAAAAGTACTCCCCCAAAAAACGAAAAATAGCAAAAAACGAAAAATAGCAAAAAACTAATAAAAGCAACAACGTCAGTTTTCCACCTCTTTGAACGATAGATCTGGGTCCAATTGCTGGAAAGAATATTTGTGGTATTAGACAGATCCGCTTATAGAGGATTAGAGATTCACTTTCTACATAGCATGACGTCATTTTAAAGCGCAATAAATTTATTACCGCTGTTGTTCGAAGTTTTATTAAAATGTAATCCTGAATTAGATGGCGAAGCACTATTTGAAGATATTTTGGCGTAAGCAATTAAATCTGCAAATACCGACTTATCGTCCTTCGAACAACTAGACCCACGTGACTTCAACCGTTTTTTTGTTGTTACTTTTGTTGTTGAGTGTTGCAGTTGATGTGAATCAAGACTGACTGAACCCCGACTAAATTCAAGTACGATTGAACAAAAACAAATTATTCTACAACCAGAGACGCCACTCAACTGATGCAGTAAAGTGTGTTTAACCAAGCAAACGTTTAAATACCGACGTCTCGTCGAGTTCAGACGAATTTTATGCTGTGATATAGTCTTAATTATTAAAACGACATATATGCTATAAAATATCGAAAGTCATTGTTCTGTAGAGACACGTGAACATAAAAGCACGCCAAATCATTTCGCAGTCCACTTTACACAGCTTTTGGTGCTGTCTGGATAGGAATAATAATAAAAACCAAGACAATATAATACAAAAAACGCCTGCTTTTGTCTAAAACCAACAGCAGTACGTACATTATTAAAGAATTCTCAAAGATATATTTTTTTTTAAATTTCCGCCTAGGAGAAAAAAAATGTAACAATCACGTTTTCAGGAACAGAAACAACCCTAACGTAAAAAAGCGAATTGATCGGTATTATGCTTGAAATGGAGTAGGGCACGGATTGACGCTAAGACCTTGGGGGACGTGACGCCGTTTGACAGCAGACGCCAATAAGAAATCTTCACCTCACGCTCAGCACATTCGCATCGGATAACATCGAGTTCCTCCTCAAATCATGGCAATGTAAACGTGACATCTAAATGATTCCTATACTCTGTTTTTATAAAACCAGTGTCTGACGAAAACACACAGTATATTTCCTTCAAGCAGTACTTAGTTGTTATAGCGGGATAGTCCGCGTATGCTTACATGACTAAGATTAAATGATTGATTGATTGATTTATCGGTTGGCTGGTTGATGAGTTGCTTAGCTAATTGCTTTATTGAATGATACGCTGTTGGATCAAATGATTAATTGATTGATTGATTGATTGATTGTTTGATTGATTGATCGATCGATCGATTAACCAATCGACAGACCGACCGATCGACCGACTGAACGGACGATGGAGCGATCGATCGATGGATTGATTGGCTGATTGATTGATTGGTTGATTGACAGATTGATTGATTGTTTGATTATTTGAATGGTCGTCCGTCTGTCCATCATCCATTCGTCTTTGCCATTCATTCATTCATTCATCCATCCATCCATCCATCCATCCATCCATCCATCCATCCATCCATCCATCCATCTGCACACTCTGGTTTCTGCACAGAAAATGTTTTCAGCCCATTTTTCGTTCTTATTTACCATTTACAGATATTGAGCAAACCACTTTTATAACAGATCGATATTCTCAGAACAGAGACCACAAACTATTCGGCTAGAATGAGCTGTTAGTGTTCTCTATCATAGCCATTTCAAAAAACTTAATAGCTTTCTAACCTCTTGAAATGTGTAATGCATAGACATATTGTTCAATAAGCTTTTCCCACGCTGAAGACCAAACAAGGTCCTCTAAAGCGTCTCTTATTGTCTCTACTTCCACTCTCTATGGGAATGCGATCAATGGCTTATTTGTCATCTTCCCTACATAAGAAAGCCGGAATAAAGTGCACCACAGAGCTGTTATAGGTAGTACTTAACATGACGTGGTTGAGTGATACCTTGACAGATTGACGATTTGATGGACAAATAGCCAACGGCAAAACTCGAATCATTCTCAGCAATTATACCCTCTTAGAAAAAATATAGCTCTAATGGAACCCCTTTAAGATTCTTTAGTTATGGCTCTGGTGGAACTTTTTATGGTTCTGTACGGAACCCTGACAGCAACTGTTCCTTGTTTTTCTCCCTGTCTATTATATCAAAGAACCGGTTTTCGTTCTTATGGTAAAAATATGGTTCCATTTAGAACCAGCCTGGTTCCATTGAGAATTCTCTTTTCTTAAGGAAACTCATAGAACAATTATTTCTGAAAGTGCACAAGGACCCTGTTTTTAGTCTTCTTCACTATGGATTTAAATGTGGGTTGTAATCAAATAGAAATCGATACAGCGTTATTAAGGGATAAACAATATGGTAATATAATGAATTCGGAATAGTGTGATAAAAGATTCTCTCGACAAAATCCAGCTTTATTCCTCGGACCGATGACATATTTTTAAGGATTTAATTAAATAAGGGAACCATGTAATTGTAGAGTGCTGTATTAGGCAGTAGAATAGAGGTTAAACAATGAACGATTTATCATCAAACATAGTGTAGCCACTAAATGGCTTTGATGTAATCCATTCTAATTTGAAGAAAGAGCATTGTTTGACGTCTCTCGCTGCAAATGCCCCGGGCGTAAAGTTACTTTTTATTCGCCTTAATCAAGGAGTTCATTCCCTGCACAATCAATCAATAACTTCCCCCCTACAAAAATTCTCTGATATGTTTTTGCGGGTTCGTTTCGTGCAAAACAGAAAGCGCAAATGAATCTTGCCAGTTCTGGACATGAACAATGAAAGAAGAAATCAACTATGAAAGCCAAACTCTAACACGGTTTCTAATAAATCGTCAAATTGGACAGCAA
This sequence comes from Mopalia vespertina, assembly GCA_030265115.1. Classification (NCBI taxonomy): domain Eukaryota; kingdom Metazoa; phylum Mollusca; class Polyplacophora; order Chitonida; family Mopaliidae; genus Mopalia; species Mopalia vespertina. Next base: position 4,462 of record JAQQZZ010103699.1, read on the forward strand.
CGCAGCAGAACATTTAATATTTATTCAGAGAATGTGCGAGGAAGTAAGCGAATAGTCTGGCCTTGTTCGTTCTAATTAGTGTAGATTAACAGGATGGTAGCCAGAGAGAAGTCTGCACGCAGCCCGTCGCTGTATTCCCTCTGACAGGGTTAAAACACCATTCCAAATGAGGATGACTTTATTAATGAAAACGGAATGAGCAATGATGATATAAAGACTAGTGGGGCAGTCTAGAGGTTGGTGAATTTTCAACACGAGACCATTTTAATCAGAATAAATCACAATACTTTAATACAGCATATCTTCAGTTGAACGAACAAACTTCCACTGGTGTTTTTACGTATCACAAACAGATTGAAATTCTACAGTATAGCACGGTGTCGTTGATAAGTATATGACTGTGTGTTATATTTATGACGTTGTTATTTATTCCAACCAAAAGAGAATATTATCTAGCCAAATAAAATGACCAAAATCAGGCTACGTCGATTGTACGATTTACTGATTGAACTAAATTTCAATCAAAATCGTATCAATGAAAAATATTTTATCTTGTACTAATTTAATACAGTAATGTCTAAATTAAAAACAGGATACTTCGATTGTGTCCGCATTGTTGATCTAATATTCAATTTAAATAGTATATATGTTTAATGTATATTTTTGCTTTACATGCGTATTATTGTAGAGATATTAATATAGGTGCGCTGAACAATTTCAATTTTTGCATAAAGAATTCTATTTACAATGAGATTCAATTAAAGATATATAGGCGATCTGTTTTTATCTTAAAGAGATTTAGTACAAACATACATGTTCAAAATACAAAGAGTTAACGTTAGGAATAAAACAGTTGACGAAATGTTTCAACGTATACACATTAGCTATAACCGATGATAATTAATAAATATATTAATTTTTTAAATTTAATAAAAATTAATAAAGTACAGAATGACACAAAACAGGCGCCATACTAGACAGAGATATGATAGGGACAGAAAGATGGTAGAAGATTTGAAATAAATCGAAACTAATTATAAATTTGGTATGGACGTAGATATGATTGTAGCTTTAATATGGAAGAAATGATGGGTGTAAATTTGATATGGACGGCAATGTGCAAGTGGATATGATATTGGGACGGTGAGATGATTGTAGCCTAAATACAGAAGGAACGCTGGTTGTAGATTTGCTATGGAATTAGATTTAATAGCGACAGAGAGATGATAGTAGATCCGATATAAAACGAAACTAATTATAAATTTGGTATGGACGGTGAGATGATTGTACCTATAATACGGACGAAATGATGGGTGTAATTTTGATATGGACGGAAACATGCAAGTAGATATGATCTTGGGACGGCGAGATGATTGTACAGAAGGAACGATGGTTGTACATTTGCTATGGACAGAAAGGTCTGATGGCAGAATTGATACGGACCGAGAGGTCTTACTTTAGAATTGATAGGGACGGAAAGATGATTGCTGTAATATGGACGGAAATATCTTATTTCAGATTTCATATGGACGGACGGATGATTGTAGGTTTAATATGGACAGAAATAGCTAATTGCAGATTTAATATGAAGGGAAATATAATTAAAACAATAAGTGAAATTTGTGTATTTATTAAGTATACAATCTTTAGAGGAAAGATACGGTTCATTTTCTAATTGAAATAAGGAAATTAAAGCATAGAGTTATGCTAAACCAGAACAAAACCTGCAAATATGGAAACCAGGCTCTTTAGATACATCTATCGGTATTGATAGGTCGGTATATTTGACCGTCGGTCGGTATTTGACCTTCGTGACGGAACTATACCGTACTATGCGGATCACTGACAATAACCGGTCGCTAAACAAACATTTTACATTAAATTTGACTTAACTTTATGCCCCTTTAAAATAACAAACATCTGTCCTGATACTCAAACTAACTTAAGTTCTTTCAATCATCCGTCTGTAATCCAAATTGTACCTGTTTAATTAAATTATAAAATGGGGTGTTCCGATTTTGGTTTTGATCATACATACCGTTTGAAGCCTTTTTTCTGTTCTGACCGCATGAAGCACCATGGCGTTACCCACGATGGTGAGAAGACAAAGAACGGCTAAGAAACATCCGAGAGGAATGGATTTCCATAACTCGAATGCTGGTTTGATACTGGAGACTGAGAAACCGTCATCACTCGATACATTACTAAAATCAAACTCGTCAACAGTAAAATTCCTTCCTAAGAATTCTATTCCCCAGATATCATCATATCCAGTGATATTGAGGAGGCTTGAAATCGTTGAGAATCCAAAGTCGGGGTCATCCATACTTAGGCATAGCAGCCGGCGGTCTTATACAGCACCCGTGTGGCGCGGTCAACACAGTAGCATCGATGGTGTAAAATCACAGGAAATATAGCTCCCATCTTAACGAAGCATCTTAATCATTCTTAGAATTCCAATGGCACGGTACATGTATTACCTGGTGAGTAATCCAACAAGAATTTTCAAAATTTCTTTACCATTTTTTTCACTTCTGTTAAATCTATAATTTTTTGGTAAAGTAGACATACACCTTGTAAGTAATCCAGTCGACGCAAACAAAAGAAGCACCAAATTGAATAACTTTCCTTCACACAGCTAAGCACACTAATCAACTAAGAACCATTTCCTACGTCATCCAAAAAATTAATAAATTTCGATTATCTCTTGACATTAAGGTAATTTAACTAAGGAATGCAATGGAAATCCAACTGGAGCTGTAATGGTATTTGTGAGGTTGAGTCGATGATAAGCGTAACAAGTTTGCCGCAGCTCCAGTATGTAACAGGTAGCTAGTGGGTATGTGGTCAACAAGCGGACACTGATTTACAAGACCCAACCGAGAGAGCGACGGCTGAGGAGTCAGATACCGACGAGGCTATGGTAATGAAGCGACCACACTCCCTCTTGGCTGCTTGTTTAATTTCCACGGCAGATAACCGGCTCTATGAATCGATAAAGCGGGTGCTTTCTGCCTTGGCCCGCTCCACATCTAGCAGCGGACGATCTCTTACATGAAACCGTCTTCGCCGACATAAACATTACTCCCTAGCACTTTTGACACCGATGCATCTACCGGATATTTTGACATCTCAAGTTGGCCATGGGGAATGTTGTCATTACAGGCGGCGTGAGCCCATTAACTTACACCAGATGACTTAACCCATTGCTAATGGTGAACTCCTCTCTGTTCGGAGACGGAGTCACGGCTAAATGTCTACCTGTTCAAAACATCATCTCCTTGATTATAAATCCGTACAACATTGGTAATAACGGAACGAAACTAAGACAAGTAAATGAGCCAAGCATCCATACTGGCGTGTTATTGAACGACAGCCTTTGTGCGATTTGGAAGATATCATATGATTACTTAAAACTCGCAACAAAGACTTTCCACAAAACGGGCTAGTCTAACTGTTCGCACAGGTACTCGCTAGCAATTCAAAAGAACAACATACTAATAAGATATGGAAATATAATTATTCCTGCATAATTAGATTTGTACACCTGGTTGCTTCTTTCACTTTGGCAGCTATGGTACGTGACTGTCGCCTGGTAATTCTGATGGGTGTATAGTTACAGAAAAGAGCATACTGATATTCTGACACCACTCACTCCCTCATAAGCACTATAAGTTAGTACAAAGAACGACAAAGACAAGTGCACACCTGACCCCTCCAGCTCCCACCATCCTTGATGCGAATACGTATCTTATACAGTCAATAGAGATACGACTTAAAGCCGTACGAAACATTTAAAAATAAGGCTTGCTTCTGGGTAAATAATAATAATGAATCTGTATGGCTTCTTACGTCGCCAAATACATTGTTTGTTGAACACTAGGTCACTGAGGGACGGTTCCCAACAATGGAGAGACCTAGATATATTCCCCCAAATATTGTTCTTAAATCGGAAAGACCGGTTACATCGATCACAAATGAGTAGAGTATATTGCTGAGATATGCTTGAATTTTACGTTTTATGAGTCGATCTAACCCACAAATGTTCAAAGCAGAAGTCGGAATGATTTAAATCATGGAAAGGCCATACATATTTTAATATATTGGAAAATAAAGTGCAGTATTATGATAGCGTTCGCTTATTTCTAAAGGTTAAAAGACTCAAGTTGCGTAGCTACCACCATCCCAGTCCACCAACATGCCCCTATCCCTTATCCGTGTTGCGGATTACACATAGCATACACAAGCGAGAAGCAGCATGAGAATCTCCAAATATTAATGCATAAATCAAAAATTTAAATAAATTTCAGCTGCGCCGTGGCGTCTTTTCATAAGATATATATTTTTTTTAATTAATTGCTATTGGTGTTAAATGTCTTATAACGGAGGGTGGTTCTTTCCGATAATTTGGGCGGAGATTTGGGAGGGAGCTTCCTGTTACCCTGGTGCTTACAAAGCTAAGGGGCAACATGAAGCCGATCTGTTTGTCATCTCTTTGTATCACGTTTTGTGATTGCACTGTATTTGTTCTGTCTTTTCTTTGCGTGTTGCCAATGACGTCGAACTTGGTTTCCTACACCCATTGTGATAGCACGCCGCCATGCGAGTGAACTAACCTTAACTTCGGCGTTAAACCCCAGTCAAATAAACACACCGAAGATTTAGCCCAGATCGTATAATTGATAGAAAGACACAAACATTGGACACTCTCGACCGGACAACCTTAACCTGGGATAGTTATCAAATCCTAATACTCACAGCTAATTGTATGTTGTGTTGTACGAAACAATAAATATCTTCAGATCTAAGGGCGCACCATTAAGGCAGACACAATACAATAGTATAAGCTAATCGTTCGAGCGAAATAATAATAATTTTCTGATGATTATATCAAGTGATTTAATTTACATTTCAATCCAATATTAGGCTCACATGCGGAACCGTTTTAATATTATGTGGTTGGGTTGTGGATGGTAATGTACTTTATTTTTTTCAGGAGATGTAAGAAGAACTGGCATGGTTAATTTATTAAACCATAGCTATTAATGCTTATTTCAACTCGCCGGCTGTTTGAGTGTTCGTCGCTACAAAGCATACATCTAGGCTACAAATTGGTTAAAGGTTTAATTACCAGCGATAGTTTCCAGTCTACCGATGCTCAATAAAAGGCAGCAGTGCAACCAACAAGTGTAACTAATTCAACCGGCTTCTAGTTTTGTCCTGGCTATGTTTCCAAACAGAACTAACCAGACACACATGGTTTCACAACATCGGCTAAAATGTTCAAACAGGCTTTGGAAATTATATGTGTTTAGTGGCACGTAAAGCTGTAAAAATATATGTTCATATATCAAGAAACGTAAACAATCTCCCAGAATTGTTCAATATGTGGCTATGTGTTCAGTGTCAGGTAAAGCTGCAAAAATATATGTTCATATATTAACAAGTGTAAACAATCTCTCAGAATTGTTCAAGGTGTGACTATGCCTATGAGTATGTTTGTTTGTTCGTTTATTTATACAGATATATATAGTAATATAAATCTCGATCGGTCGGTCAGTCGCGCCAGTTTGTTTGCGTTCAGTCTTTCATTTAAAAAGGTTAATTTTTTAGAACTACATGACTAGAACTCTAGAATGAAAATATTAATTAACATTCATTTACAGAAAATTCTGTCGAAGAATGGCCACAAAAGGAAAGTGCAGTTTAGCAGAGCGGACCTTCCAGCCAAAAACGAAGATGTCGGGGTCTTCTTTGACAAAACCCAATAAGATGATGTGGGTCACAGTGGGGATCATCTTCACCCAAATCATTCAAGATGTGGGGATCATCCTCACCTAATCCGCGATAATCCTCAACAAAACCCGGAAAGATGTGGGGATGTGGGGATCATCCTCGCTAATTCTCCGGTCAATGTGAGGATTATCCTGATCAAAACGCAAGAGTTGTGAGGTCAGTTTCATCAAGGCCCAAGACGATGTGGGGATTATCCTCAACAAAACCCAGAAAGATGAGGGGATCGTGCTCATCAAATCCCTTGGCGATGTGGGGATCATCCTTGCAAAACCCAGACCCATGAAGATGTATGGATCATCCTTGACCAAACCCATGAATATGTGCGGATCAACCTCGACAAAGCCCAGACCCATAAAAATTTGGGGATCATCCTGGACCAAACCCAGGAAGATGTGGGTCCTCCTCACTCAAACACAGGAAGATGCGCCGATAACCCTTGACAAAACCTCAAAACACTGAAAACTACTGAACTACAGATAAATGTAAATGATACAGAGCCGTTGGACCACTATTATAGAATATTCAAAATAATGAAAAAAATTAAAAATAATAGAGAAATAGTGTCACATGTGGAGTTTTTTATTGAGACGATTTGTGCTTTGTTGCAATTTGACGTTCTTGTAGTGTGAAATTCTCTTGCTGGTCATGTGGAAATGTGTACACTTCTACACGGAAGCCATACAAACGCACCCCACCACATGTATTTTAATAGTACTAATTATTGGTTAAATAATGGTTAAGAGTAAAATATTATCCAGCCCGATCCAGTCTATTGTCATCTCTCTCGTCTTTTCACACAGAAAATCACTCGCATCCGGCTCTTGGATTTGCTAAGGACTCAAGTGGTATTTGTTGTGACAGGCAGCCTCTCTTTCAATTATCCCAATTAATCTGATGATTTCAGTCAACGATCAAACTGCACTGATTTAATTAATTTGGGAAGTACTAGTAATCCGACAGAAATACTAGACCTTCTATTAACATTTTAGCATAAAGGAGTTATTTCTACATGAAATTTGTTGAAAAATGTTAAATTTTAATATTTGTATGGTTTGTAGGGAGATATCAACAATGTAACTTCTGGCACAAACACTCAAACACTGAAGGTACTGTACCGGTGTAATAATGATAGGATAAATTACGTCTTGCGTATCACTGACGTTGACTAAGAAATACGACCTCCATGACCTCTGTCCGATGTATTGAACAGAGAGAAAAGTCAATTAAAACGAGGCAAAGATCGCGTGGGAGGCCGAAAAGGGTCACGGCGTGTTTATATTGTGTTATACATTAGTCATTAGATGATTGCTGGTGCTGATAAGTGACGGGATCCATCACAAACATCCCGCAAATGTCATATTGAGAGGAATGTAGAGAACACCAATAAAGGCTTCCCCCTGGAGGATTCAGCAGATCTGACTTGAATATTATTAACTATATGATGCTTTTCTCATACCTCAGTTCGGCTACTGCATCTGGTTGAAATAAGTTCTGCCCCCCCCCCCCCCCCACACACACACACACACCACCACCACCACCCCCAACCCATCCTCCCCAGCATCTAAACAATCTTATCATTCGTAATAATTCTCTTTATAAAGCAGCTGAATTTGAAACGTACAAAATAAAATATGGTGGCGGGTTACGAGCATCTTAGCCATTTATTACCTACGTCGAACGCAGTTATGAATTTACAAGCGAAACGAATCGGTTTCATCGTATATTTTCGACGAAAACGGGCCCGCGCTAAAGCAATTAAATGAATGAGCGGCTCATCTACATTCAATGTGATCATGAGACTGGACCCTCCACCCCACCATCCCCTTTCTTACCCTCCCCGTCCAAAAAAACAAATCATGCTTGGAGTGACTGGTGTATTAAGGTGATGGGCAGCCAGTAAAGTTATCTCTCTGCGTGATTTCTAAACAGTTCAGCATGTTGAAGCGTAGGCCAGACAACAAATGACAGCGTAAAGTCGAGCAGGAGTCAACACAGAGCGATTTTTAATGGTACTTTCTACTCTGCCAGGAAACATATCTTCATTGAATGATTACTGCCCAGGGTACATTTATCACTGTTGACGATTTTGGAAAAAAGCAATATAAGCGGGAATCTGAGCTAGATTAACCCGGACAGCAGCCAGCCTGCATCTCTTATCTCTAACCGTCAAGGGTTTGCACATGGGGTAGTAATAAGGTGATAACGAAGCATAAGCCGATTATGGTCATTTCAATTAGAAAGGCCAAATGAGTCTCTTATGCTTGGGTGCACATGACAAATTTGACATTAGTAAATGCCTAACAATGTCATGGGAGCCGTGGTACAGGCGGTCTGCATTGTATAACCTTTGAAGGTCAGAGGCGATACAGTAATATAAGCAATATTCAGGAAAGAGAATTGCTGTTATCTGATATATCAGAGTTGATGTGTGTTTATGTTGCGCACGCAGTGTGGCTCACATTTGCAGTGTTACACAGACTAACTCATTACATACGTCTTTATGCATTTACTTCGTGTCTTAGTATCTGGTTACCAGAGGGTGGGATATTCGCTATCTTACAAAGTCGCGAAATGTCTCCATCAACATAAAGATATGTGTGAACGCCGACATGGAATCAACTAATACATACCAGTTCTTTCAGTGGCGCAATTGTAACCTTTTCACTTGGTTATTTCATACAGTTTGTGTAAGAGTCATATAATTACTTCACATATTCCCCAGGCAAGTTTGATGTCTCCACGAAGTTCTGTCATAAGTAAAGAACGCCACTGAAAACAAACAATGCCAAAGCACATCATAAAACTGATCGGGTTTCTGTTGCCTCTATAAGCTTTTAGAGCACCAGGGCAACAGCAATCCCTTATTTAAACAAAGAATCAGAAAAATGTGGATATAGTCATTTGACGATAAAACGATGCGGTAAAGAGTTGAGTCTCCTTACATGTGGAGATAAAGCAATCGTTTGTTTTGTGTAAGTGCTGTTTCGATATCCCGTGTTCGCTTTTCAACGTACCACATATAGCCAAAGTGTTAACAAAAACACTGGCTTATCAGTGGTTTGTTTGTATATACTAAAATGTTGTTTTCCTTCTCTTAAACCCACGAGGTTGATATCCCAGAATTCCTCTAGGCCGACTTTCTTCTAACACAATTACCGGGAATCAATGTTGACAGCCAGTTTTAGCCTGCATTGAGCTCTTTCCATAATGGTTTCTTAATTGTAGGATTTGAACCAGCTTCTCTCGTTTTTTTTAGAATTACATAACGTGGGACCGCTAGCGTTTCCACGAAATTCAGATGTTTTACCAATGTCTACAACTGCAACAAGAACGCATCCATGGCTTATTGGTTAACGTGTCTGCTTACAAATCCTACTTCGATGAATCGTCCACGGTTTCGAGTCCGCGTGTCGTCCATCAGGTATATAAATGATGAGATATGAGATGTCACCGGCTGTCACGGAGGTGTTTTTACAAGGATTATTCTCGGTTTCCACCGTATCTAAGCAAGGAACAGTGTGACGTAAACAGTGCGTTGTCGTATTAGTAAAATATCCTGAAGTACGACGTTAAGCCCCAATCAAATTAACAAACCTAGTTGCGAAATAAGATCGCGTCGTTGCGCTTTGTAAATTCAAAGCTGCGTTCGGCGCAGCTATGAAATGCCATGATGGTCTGACCCAAAGACCATATTTTATTTTGTATGGGTTAAAATCATAAAAAAAATACAAAGCCCTGCTAATGTCATTCTGCGATTCGATAGAACTAACCGCAACTGATCACAACTGAACACTTATGCCACAAATCTCGCACGGCAAACACTAGACGAAACTCACTGAAACTAGTTGGTGACAGTCGCGCGAGCGCTTAGGTCACTTGAAATTACTTGGAACTATATCTGGAACTGGCAGCATTCGAAACTACGACTGCTTAGTTGCAGTCGATCGTCGACTGGCCCACTGGAACTGATCAGAACTAGTTCTCACTCGACGTAACTGCTATATAAGCTAGTCTTTAACAGCATAATTAAGAATGATTGGCTGGTTTAGATGATGTTTCATTGTGATTAGGGGAAGACGAGTGGGGGTAGGGAGGAGGGGGGGGGGGGGGTTGGGTAAGATTATTTCAACCAGATAAAGTAGCCGAACATCCCTTATGCTTTATAATTGCCCATTTCTCAGGGATAGAATAAGTCCTTTGATCTTTATTCCTTCCAATTACTATATTTTTTTTACTTTTAATTTTTTAGTATTGCGAATAAATAAATACAAAAATACAAAATGATAACATCTCCATACGTCCCAATATTAATGTCAGATCTGCTGAATACTCCAGGGTGAAACCTATTTTGCTGTTCAATACATTACTCCCATTATGACATTTGCGGGAAGTTTGTGATGGATTCCGCCAGTTATCAGCTCCGCCAATAATCTAATGTCGTCAGTTCTATAAACTCCTGTGTGAATTCGAGAAGTTGGCCTATACAGCATATTCGTCAATTGTTTCCATTGTGTGCGACTTACTCCACTTATAAATCATTAATATTTGTCTGATAGCCGTGTTGATGCTGTACATTCCAAGGGCGGATCTAGAAATACCCCAAAAGGGGAGGGCGAGGGGGCACTATCACATCCCATATCAGCTAGAATCCAAGGTTCGTCGGGTCCTCGAAGGTCATTATTTTAATCATAATATAAATGAAGTAATTAAACTTTACCTCAATAATTGGGTACTGCATACAAATATATTATTCATTGATGTTAAATACATTCTGACTTATATGTTCTATTTTCAACAATGCATTCCTAGTAAAAGAGTATAAAATAACAAAAGAAGAAAAAAAAAACAGATTGCCTTGGTCCAAACGGCAAACGTTGGGGGTACCGTCTCGGTCTTATAAACCCTGTACACGAGGAACAGTGCAGCGATCTAAGCTATTTTGAGCAGTAAACTTTAGATGTTTAAATGTGATAGAAAATAGATAAATTTGGGAGATCGCTACCGCTTTGGAGAAGAAAACCATAAAGCCAAACTGACGTTTATTATTATTACAAGAAAGATCATGGCTGATCGGGTATACGGCTTTTATTATTGCTAACATTAACGATGCAGATTCCAGAAGGAAGGCAAAAGATGTGTTGATTTAGGATTGAATAAGACCAGGTTGAAAGAAACAGAATTTGTAAACGAAGACAAAATCACTAAAATGCATGGTTGCTATTATTGTTTCGAACCGGACCCGACACTTTCGAACCTATGACATCCAGCACATGCAAATGTCTAAAAGACACTCTAATGCATGGTTGGTAAATAGACCCCCTTTTTTCAAGTGCGCGGCTTGATTCACTTTAAAACTTCAGGTGGAAACACGAAATAGAATAAATTGTTTTGCAATAAATTTTAAACTAATCGAGGTTAATTCTTATATCGTTTTCTATTGACACGTCAGATTTAAAAAAAAAAAAGTATTTCTGTCAACGTATAAAGAAATCGATGACCACATGGTATCTTGCTCTTGGACTTACTCGGCATAGCCAACTGTCATGCGCATTTGCTTATGGAAAACCTTGTTGACACACGACTATGACGACTGGGTAGCTAGAACGAGGGCTATGGTAGTCGATGGTTTCTTCCGATATAAACAGAACTACGCAATTGATAATATAAAATTGCTATATATAATAGAAGAAACTTCATAAGAATTTTCAGAAAAAACTCTGTCTGGTTTGCATGGGATACTCCTAAAGTGATATACTCAGTTGAAAAAGAAACTTCACATTCATAAATTCTACATATTTTCTTGAAACTTAATACAAGAGATATTACTATTATTATTAGAGGTAAATGCGTTGTCAAAGACATCATGACACACAGCAACTCCGACGTGCACAAGCATGCAGTTC
>JAQQZZ010103710.1:0-31429 GCA_030265115.1 Mopalia vespertina
TCACGTGAATCCTGGATAGGTCACGGGAGTCTTGGATTGGTCACGTGAATCCTGGATAGGTCACGGGAGTCTTGGATCGAAAAATAAAATCTTGGACAAGAAAAAAATCTTGGGAGTTAAATTAATAAATCTAGAATTTTTTCCGCCTTGGCGTGCCCTTCTTTATGTTGAACACTCATCCATTATATTATCAATAAAATAACAATAGCAGACCAATGTAATTCTTTTAAATGTTACTAACATATTTAAACATTCTCAAATCAGATCTTGTTTTCAATTTCATTTTGAGTAAGACAGAAACGGTGCGGGTTTATCCCAAAATTCCCAGTCTGCGTTAAAAAGTTAGATGGTACTTAGTTACAAAATGAAAGATAGGCTGTAATTTAGTACTGTTCCTTCGGCTAGGTTTATGCTTATATGTTTAAAAACAAATTAGAAAAGGGGAGATAAATCTGTACTTTGCAATCCGAAGACTAGCCTACTTGCATAGGAATTTCATTCCTCCAGGACTTACGTACATGTACAGCCCACTTGATCATAAACCAGGGCCATTTTGATGGATTGGTGTTATGCCACATTCAGCGGTATTTTTAATGTCTTGATATTCACTATCATTGCGTAAATTGTGCTGTCATAGACAGGCAAATCACAGCTGTATAAATGCTCTATGCCATTCAGTTGTAGATCAATGCAATTTCTTGCTTTAATATATAAAAATAAATATTCCATGAATGTGGACCGACAATGTGCATACCCAGTGAAATACAACCACATCTATGGTATTAACAGAAAAAGCAAAGTTAGTTAATATCTGAATTAATAGAGTGATGGCCATTTTGGTTTGTGGAATAAGACGAAATGCAATCCCATCTGTTTCTTAACAGGAGGAAACAGTTTTCCAAGTTTGAAACAGGACCATGAATTTGTTCTCAAGCCTTGTGCTCACAACACATACATAAATATTGCTAACTTATGCAATGGTGGCCATTTTGTTTTACAAAATTTTGTGAAATGCCATCCCATCCTTTGTCATAATGGGGGGTGGGAGCTACCATTAAGTTTCAAGTGATTGAGTCGATTTGATCTCAAAATTATCAGGTTCACAACACATTTTCAAAGGCGTAAATACTGTAAAATGATGAAATGGTGGCCATTTTGTTTTATGGTATTTTAAGAAAATGGATGGGATTGTATTCCATCATTTGATGAGACTAAACTTGATCGGTGAAATTATTCTCTATTATCATGTTCACAACACATACAGGGATGAATATTGTAACATTATGTAATTATGGACATTTTGTTTCACAGAATTTGGTGAAATGTAATCCCATCCCAACAGGAGGATGCTTAATACCCAGTTTAAAGTTAATCAGTGAATTTGTTTTCAAGCTAGCGTGTTCAAACATTTGCGACCGATGGACAGACAGACATCAAGTAGCATTTCTAACTTTCTTTGAAAAATATTGAAGTTTGAAGACTTTTTACACAAATCATAATCCAGTACAATCTTATCAACTACAAAGTTCTGAATTGAAGTCGCTTTTCGAGCACTTCAGGTTAGACCCTAGAACTCAAAACATTGAGAGAAAAGATCATATTGGATTATGACCTAATCAAATTGTTATAGATTTCGCTCTAATCCAATCTGGAATATGCATCTTTAGAATATGATTGTGGACAAAGTTTTAATTAAACATCAATAGTTTTCAAAGAAACAGAAATTTGCTGCACAGTTCTTCCAAGGAAAGAGGATATCCATAGCTATATACATATGTATACAATACGGATAGGATGCTCTTAGCTAGGTTGTAAGGGAGTACAACAGTTTCACAGAACCCCAGGCGTTACAAATGGACTAAACTGTTGATAAGGCAGTTTCCAATTTCCGAGGTTACATAGTACAACAAAAACATTTTACTATGAAACTTTTAAGAATACATTGGAAAGTCCCCTATTTTTTATATTTAATTCATACAACATAGCAGAAATAAACAAGGAAACAAAAAGAAGTTAGTTTCAAAACTTTATTTGTAATAACAAGTATGACCAAAAGTGCTGCGAGCGGGCTACCCAACCCTACTCCTTTTCTAACAGCCAAATGTTCAAATAGGAGGGGGAGGTAGGATTTTTCCTGTGCTCAGACCAGCCATTTTAGAGTGTTTTCTCACTCAATGCTGAAATAAATTCAATGCATTAACAATAGATAATGTTAATCCTAAGTAGAACAAAAACACCGGAACTAGACACAAGTTACTTATTCCCTTTAGATACCTATATATTCTTGAAACATGGTAACTATCCATAAGTATTAAACAAAAATATAATTTATCCAAACATGTGTTTTCTATATGATCAAAGTTTAAAACTATACATTAGCAGATAGGTAATAAAAGCGGACATCCTCACAATTAGGAACATTCGTTGGACACGACTAGCAGCAACAATGCAGACAAGATGGCTCCCTCATAATTAGAACACTTGCTGAAGACAGGACTAGCAATATCAATGCACAAACTGTAGATCACATGGGTGTTAAATTCAACAGGTCTTTCGCCAAGTGCCACAAGAAATGGTTAGTCAAACATCCGTTCAAATGCGGACTGGCATCAGGATTGGAGTTGAAGCTACAGATTTCACCTGTGTAACGAAAATATTAACCCCACCTCAACCATCCCACACAAAGACAAAATTTGCAATTAAAACTTACTATTCCATTTAGTTTAGTTATTGTCAAATTATATTATACTATTACATGGAGTATTTACTATTTGGATATGCATATTAAAGTCTAAAGTAGAGCACTTAAATTGAAAATAAAAGATTACAATTGAAAATAAAAGATTACATGTCCAGAGAAATTGTGTGCGGCTCATCCAAACTGTAGCTTAACATCAATGTTGGTGGTAAACCAAATGACACGAATACACAGACCACTTGGGCAAGTTTGCAAAGTCCAGTAGAGGGATAATGCTTCATTAGGGTCTGGAAGAGGAATGTTAATGACAAACAAACTACCCCCATAAACCGTTTATAATTCATTAGTTTTCACATTAGACTTTCTAACCTATAATAATTTGTCCCCAGTTAATTGCAATGATTGAATCTTATTATTACCATATGTATATTATGCAGACAAAACACACATTACTTATGCCCATAGATACCTACACAATCTTGACACATGGGAATTATCAAGAAGTACTTGTATTAAACAAAAATATAATTTATCCAAACATGGTTTTTCTACGAGAGTTATTAAAATATACATTAGCTGATTATAGGTTATAAAGCAGACCTCCTCCCATTTAAAAAATTTGTTGAAGACTGGACTTGCAGCTTCAATAAACAGGCAAGTTACACCCTCATAATAAGAACATGTGTTGAAGGACTAGCAGCATCAATGCACAAACTGTAGATCACATCAACAGGTCTTTCGTGAAGTGCCACAAGAAATGGTTAGTCAAACATCCGTTCAAATGCAGGCTGGCATCAGGATTGGAGTTGAAGCTACAGACTTCACCTGTGTAATGAAAATATTAACCCCACCTCAACCATCCCACACACAAGTCAAAATTTGCAATTAAAACTTACTTTTCCATTTAGTTTGTCAGATTTTATTATACTATTACATGGAGTAATTACTTGTTTTAGCGGCATTTAGAAGCTGGTATGAAAACATAATAAGCACCGTTTTCAAGCTAATGAGACTAATAAAATTAAGAATATATAATTACTGTGTGGATATGCATATGAAAGTCTAAAGTAGAGCATACATAACTTAACTTAAAAATAAAAGATCACATGTCCAGAGAAATTGTGTACGGCTCATCCAAACTGCAGTTTAACATCAACGTTGGTGGGAAATGGAAGGATATGAATACACAGGCCACTTGGGTAAGCTGGCCAAGTTCAGTAGAGGGGTTAACTGTAAAACCTTCATTAGGGTCTGGAAGAGGAATGTTAAATGGACACACAAACTAACCCCAGAAACAGTTTAAAATTCATTAGTTTATATAAAAATAAGACGCATCAACCCATAGATTGTCCCCAGTTAATTGCAATTATTGATTAATTATGTATGTTAAAAAATTAAACCGCAAAAAAAATTAAAAAAACCTGCATTATTACTAGATGTACATTGTATATCATGCAGACTTGTTAAATTATTTTTTGTTACCACCATGCTGAACGTTTAAGAAGTCCGACCATATGGAGGGCATAGGAGGATGTAGCAGATCTTGGTCACAATGCAGAGAAACTAAATGTCTAGGGCCAGGAAAGGCAATATGCTTGAAGTAGGAACACCTGCTGCTGTTCTGAAATATTGGTTACCAGTATTCAATCCCACAATGCAACTACCAGTTCAAAAGTCAATAGTTCTACCCTGCACAACCTACTTGTTGGGTAATCTTAAAACCAAAAAAATATTTTGTTTTTCAAGTTTTACAAAAAATTGCTTTTTAGGTAGGAGTGTTCCATTTATAATAATTAAAATAAACTATGATAAAATTGATTTTTTTTTTTATCCAAGTTAAGTTTTGAATTTACACGTTAGAAGTATTACATTCACGATTTTAAAAACAGGAATGATAAAACTAATTCTAGCCATTAACAGTTTTGAAGTAAAAAGAACTTTTCTACCAAGGTGACCGGAAAATGCAGTCAAACTGAAACAGATTAAAGTGTTGAGGTCTGAAGAATACAAATTGGGTTCTTGCATAGCGGAGGGGGCTTGCAAATCACTTCAAATCTACAGGAACCTATTAGAAATAGAATCTGGGGGAAACACCCTAACATACACTTGAAAAACACACTGTCTTAAATTACACATTAGATTCAGAATGCAGTTCAATTAATAGAATTACAGAAATTTGCAACATTTGTAAATTCTCTGACGATTAACATTTGAAAACTTAATCATAGCAGTAGAACATCATTAATTGAATATGAATTGTTCTTTTACATTTGATGTAGTGGTAAATTGGTACAACCTTTAAAAAAAATGGCGGAGGCAACGCAGCTAGTAAAGTGGAGAACACCATCATTGTACAAAAGGGAGTTAATTCAGGGCACACATTCACTTTACTGGGTACCATGAAATGGATAACTGTTTGAATGAAACACGTTCTCCTGTAAAGGCTTGTAACCTGCAGCTGGTCAGCAATAAGCTAGGGTCTGCTTGGATTTGAAGGAAATCTGCTAAATAAATAACATATTCCCACATAACCCTTCCCATTTTAGATGAAACAATATATATATGTACTTAGTTTTCCTCTTAAATAACCAAGAATTTGCAGAATCTTTTGATAGGTTACTTTTACAACTTAATAGCATACATAGAGAAAACTGTGCATTAAAAGTACGTAAGTTATGAATCTGTATAAAAGGATTTTAAAGTTGATTATTTACCACACTTCATAAGAATTGTCAGAGCAAAGATCTGTCGGTCAAACCCCCCAAGTCTATACAGCAGCATGTTTTTGGATAGGCTTTCAAGGCTCTAGTAGGTAGCAATGGAAAGAAATGGTTTATACATCTTGGGTCAGTCTAAAGGAGAAACATGGCTGCTGCTGGTATTGTCAATCCCCATGATAAAACGAACCTGTTGAAATCAAAAGAGATCTACCGCACACAAAAACCCAGCATATACACAGGGTCAGGGTTGTTCAAATAAAAAAATGCAACATTTAACCAGGTTTTAATTAAAATTGTTTGTTAAAGGTCACACTTAGGAACTTCTAAACACTTTAGTATTACAGTCTTAAATGTGTATGAATGATAATACAACACTGGAATTCTCAAAACCTTGTAATTCATAATTTGAATTCAACCAAAAAACCAACCAATCTTCTGTGAAGTTACCATCGATGAAAGACACTGTAGGGAAATCGATACCAATTCACGCCTCAAACTGATCGCATTAACATGGGCGATGATAAAATCACAATCACCTGGATTTCAAAGGCCCCATTTGCTATGTACACATACCTGCTAAAATAAAATAGATCTACCCTAGCAAAACTTTTTTGAACATTATTTTTATAACTGGGTTTCCTTTCTATTGCAACAGTTATGTTTTATGACAGAATAGAAAAAAATTATGTAGAAACTATAAATATCTTAAAACCAGTCATTTGAGGGAAAGAATCTTTATTACAATACGAGCACAAGCTTTCGATTTTAGTTTATGTAGATAGAAAAAAAGGTACAACCAACAAAAAAAAGGAAGAGATTCCTCATAATATGGGTAAGGAAGATGGATCATCAACGTAGAAGGGAGACAACTCAAAGCATTAGTTCAGTTCAGACAGGAGAACTCTACCCATAGGGAGGCACCTCGTCACTTACTATCAAACCTGTGAAAGGATGAAATAGCTCCACCTAATTGATAACCTATTTAAAAATAAAAGTGGTTAACAAGCAAAAAATAACCAGTTCTATGAAGAATGAACTCAATGCTTAGGACCCACTAAAAACACCTATAAAAAGTAGTTAATGAACACTCATCCTGTTAAAATTAGTGATTCCAACTCTCAAAAGTATGTCCCCTACTTTTTTGCAATTCATTTCAAGATTAATTTAGACACATTATATGAGCATAAAAGTTTCAAAGAAAAAACAATAAGCTTATAAAAAAAACCATTAATTCCTGATGATTCAATATTACCCGATGGATAGTAATGTAGAGCTGTAAAGTTACAACACAAGGTTATCTGGCCCCTTGTTATGTACTAGTTCTACACAGGATTCAGAAGATATAAGCAGTCTTCATATGTATCTCATGTCTGGTTCTGAAAGAGCTGGCCTGCAGCTGGTCAACACTGGTTATGGTTAGGCTGGACTTGGTAAAAATCTGCTTAATAAATATGTTAAAAATTCCCCAGGTACCCCTTCCCAATATGATTAACACATGTACTATGACAATCCTATTATTTGATTTTTTTTAATTTGTTTTTATTATCAGGGATTTTATTTTTATGATTTTGCCAGAAAGCATAGATAGGTTACTATTAATTAGCCTATTAACAAGGCATAAATACACTTTATTTTGTTACCAATATTAAGTGACAACCATTATCCAAGTCTCCGTTTCCCAGCCGATATGCAAGTCAAGACTGTTAATGGACAGACTGCAGGCTCTAGCAGATTTCGTTGGGACTAATGCAAAAGGAATATACATCTTGGGTCAGGGAAGACCATATGCGCTTATGGACAAAGACTTCAATCCTGGAAAAGCATTAAACCTGTCAAATCAAAAATACAGCTACCTCACAAATACAGTTACTCAACCAAGTTGGACAGTTAAATTCTTTAAAATACAAATATTCATCAATGTCGTGGTTCACATAAATTGACCGCCTTATTTTTATAAATCAACCATTTTTAAAACCAAGCAACTTCTACTTGTGCAAATCTATGTTAACCTGTTAAAATAAAAATCACACATTTGATTGGAGCAACAAGTTTTTTAAAGCAAATAAATTTTCCTGTAAGATTATTTTCAGAACAGTATAGTTTAGGAAGAATCCACATAAAAAAAATATTAAAAAAAACCAAGATACAACCATCAAATTTGTCACAGATTCATCACTTTGTCATGTGTCAATGCAGCAAGGGAGATAACACTTCGATAACAGGATTATTTGAAGGCAATCGCAGAGTTAAAAACACAGTATAAAATCCTATTTCCATTTTCAGAAACCTCCTATTGATGCTCTTCAGTAAACCTTTAAATAAATGTTAATCCCACAAACAAAACTATATATTTAAGTATTAATTAACAATTGTGTTAGATATATCCCCAGGTAAATAATAAAATAAAAAAAAAAGGAAAAGATTTGTATCTTTTTTTTTTTTACAATACTTCTTATAGCATACAGACTAAGTAATAAAGATATACAGGAATTTTTAACAAATGCTTGAATGTGTCCTATTATTGAATTGAATATCACTGAAAAACAAATACTGATTACCTTTAACCAGAATTTTAAATAAGAAATTAGCAAACCTTTCACAACATCGACAGCTGTTTACCAGCCTGTGGATCTGGGTGAATAAGCACTGGAAAAACCAAGCTGGTCTACCTGTCAAAAATATGTTAAGCCCACCTACAGTCCCAATACAAGTTCTGACCCTATTTGAAGATCAAAATATGAATGTAAAATGTGAATGTAAAAACTCTGCAGCCCTTTAGAAAACCTCAAACTTTGGATCATTCGCCAACATATTTTACATACTAAAAAATAATGGTCATTAATGTATTTACTGAAAATACAGATATTAAGTTGTAAACAAAACCGATTACCATTTGGAACACACATTCAACACACCCACGAGAGCAACATGGTTGGACAATAGGCCGAGACCACTACCTGTAAATAATACGTCCCCAAAATATCCCAATATATACATAGCACTTTTACATAAACTAGGTATGGACTATATTACAGCATTTTTAATGTACACTATATTGTAATTGGCTTATTAAACCAGAGAATAAATTGTAAATGTTTGAACTGAAAATTGGAAGGATCTCCTATGTATCTAACAAAAGACTAATAGAAATAAAGTTACGGCCAGACAAATTTGTAAATGCTTTTTATAGCAGATAGAACTGTATTTGGGGCCAATAAATGGACAATTGGTCATTCAATGGAAAAAAAATTAAAAATTTATACTATAAATATCCCAATAGATGAATAGCATAGATCCTATTAACAGAATTGTGAATATTTTGAAGATGTCCTATATAAAACTGGGGTTTTTAAACAACTGTAAATGCTACTAATACCTCTTCCGGTACTTGTAGTTAACTTTTTAATCCTACATGTTAATAACTGGTAAAACATCTACATTTTCACAACACAGAACAGTTTCTTGATGTGTGCCAGTCGAGACCATCTAACCTCCATCCATGTAAAGGACTTGAAATGAGTAGCTAGTAAATCTTCTATTGCAGAGTGCTGCTTTACTGGATCAACCTGTTAATCAAAAGTTTAATCCCCCCCAATGCAACCCTATGTTCACTAACGGTGTTACATCATGAAAAATCTTTTTATTTTGGTAAATACTGATTTAGTATATAATCTTTTGATTAATGCCTAGATAGGTCTTCTTATTTAAAATCATAGGTCTAGTAAGGTGAGAAAACAAATAATCTGCACCCACTTTATTGTTGGTTGAATACAAAAATTTGAAATATTACCGGATCCTTCACCAAAATGGTCTTAATATCCACACTACAGCAATAGCACAGCTTTAGAATCCAGGTTAAGTTTGCACAAAGGGGTTAACCATTCAGTTGTAACTATCAGAAAAGGCAACATGGTTGGGCAACATGAAAGAACAGAGCCTGTGAAAGAAAAACCTTTAATTCCCCAAAATATCCATACAGAAATATAGCCTGGATACATAATCCATAAACTTGGACTGAAATGTATTACTGTATTTATTATTGGAGGTTAATTACAATTTATTCCAGCAAGTTTAAATGTTTCTCATGGAAATTATCAAGTCACTAAAATTAAATTATTAAAAAACTTTTGCCACATTTTAATAAAAGAAACCTTGTACTGATGTGTGCTGGTCAAGACCATGTAACATCCATCTATGGGCTTGTGTAGAAGACCTGGGAAGACCTTGCACTTATCCAGAACGCTTTCAAAAAGGCCAAAGGTTTAACGCAAGGGATGTCTCATAGCACTGTTAATAGTCGTAACTGGGGTTTGTACTAACCTGTCAAAAAAATGTTATCTCCACACAAACTATTTTCACAAGTTTTTTTCTACAATTTTACACTTGAATTAAGATCATTGTTCTGAATCAAAATCTTACAGCATTAAACGTTCTAACAGTCAAGTTTGTACAGTACCATTCATGCAAATAATGGGAAACTGAAATATGAAATCTTTCCTACATAATTTGAGTAAGTTCCTGTTGGATAGACTGGTTATTAAAATGTTGATCTAGTATTAGAAATACAAAAGACTGCCATTTTGGTATATTAATCACTTAATGCCTTAACCATCCAGACTCCATGAAAAGAATAATGAAAAATGGTCACCTGTACCTCCATGGATTTTTTCAAGGGAAATATGGAAAGCTTTTAGCAACACCATTTTCAGGCTTTAACAAATCACAATTATACTGGAAGAATAACCGAGCTGGTCAACCTGTGAAAAACATATAAGTCCACCCTGTCCCAATACAAGTTCACATTCCATATATTATCTATTTTTTTACGTTCCAATATAAATAAATGTAAATTAAACTTTGCATCCCGCAAACAGGCATATAGAAAAAAAAGTTGGGATTAATAATATAGTGCATAAATTGTCACAAGTAGGTAAATAGTCAAGATATAGGGTTAGATCCACAAAAAATGAACAGGTCTCTTAAATATCAGATAGCATAGGATGGTTTAAGTTGGCACAAAAATGATATGCTTACTACATAAAAAGCCTATTAAGACGAGCTTGGGTCTGATCATCTGAATTTCAACAAGTATGGTTGTATCACGTTCTGTAGTAGTCCACATAGAAGACAATGGGTCAAGAATTAACCTGTGAAATAAACTAATTAAGTATCCCACTAGATGCATAGCCCTGTTAATTTAATAACCTAGGTCAACACTCCGAAATTGCAACTTTGAAATTCTTTAATATTTGGCTTCGTAAAACCTGGTCAAAAAAATGTTAATCTTCACAAACTGAATCAAAACCAATTTTTTTTAAAAAAATTATTCACTTTGATTTTCACATTTTTTTTAGCATTTGACATTTATTTTATTTTCGGATTAAATTATCGTGCATGAATAAGGTATCACACTATATAAATGCAACATACAACATATTCTACCTCAGCCCGACAACTTGTTCCTATCCATCCAATATCCTAGGAGAAACTATCCAACTTCCATTCACTGAAGCCTCAACGCTGGACAGGTTTTATTAGGTAGATGAAGTTGTTTAAACAAGCAGCTATTAGGTCTTCGGCCGTGATAGTTATAGAACCCTCCACATACACAATATATAGATAAGATTCCTCATAATGCGGGTAAGGGAGATGGATCATCAACGTAGAAGGGAGACAACTCAAAGCATTAGTTCAGTTCACACAGGAGAACTCCACCCATAGGAGGCACCTTGTCACTGGACACTTACTATCAAACCTGTGAAAGGATGATATAGCTCCACCTAATAGGTTACCTATTTAAAAATAAAAGTGGTTAACAAGCAAAAAATAACCAGTTCTATGAAGAATGAACTCAATGCTCAGGACCCACTCAAAACACCTATAAAAAGGAGTTAATGAACACTCATCCTGTTAAAATTAGTGATTCCAACTCTCAAAAGTATGTCACCTACTTTTTTGCAATTCATGGAGATTAATTTAGACACATTATAGGAGCATAAAAGTTTCAAAGAAAAAAACAATTAGCTTAGAAAAAAACCCATCAATTCCTTATGATTCAATATTACCCGATGGATAGAAATGTAGTGTCGAGCTGTAAAGTTACAACACAAGGTTATCTGGCCCCTAGTTATGTACTGGTTCTACACAGGATTCAGAAGATATAAGCAGTCTTCATATGTATCTCATGTCTGGTTCTCAAGGAGCTGGCCTGCAGCTGGTCAACACTGGTTATGGTTAGGCTGGACTTGGTAAAAATCTGCTTAATAAATAGGATAAAAATTCCCCAGGTAACCCTTCCCAATATGATTAACACATGTACTTTGACAATCCTATTATTTGATTTTTTTTAATTTGTTTTTATTATCAGGGATTTTATTTTTATGATTTTGCCAGAAAGCATAGATAGGTTACTATTAATTAGCCTATTAACAAGGCATAAATACACTTTATTTTGTTACCAATATTAAGTGACAACCATTATCCAAGTCTCCGTTTCCCAGCCGATATGCAAGTCAAGACTGTTAATGGACAGACTGCAGGCTCTAGCAGATTTCGTTGGGACTAATGCAAAAGGAATATACATCTTGGGTCAGGGAAGACCATATGCGCTTATGGACAAAGACTTCAATCCTGGAAAAGCATTAAACCTGTCAAATCAAAAATACAGCTACCTCACAAATACAGTTACTCAACCAAGTTGGACAGTTAAATTCTTTAAAATACAAATATTCATCAATGTCGTGGTTCACATAAATTGACCGCCTTATTTTTATAAATCAACCATTTTTAAAACCAAGCAACTTCTACTTGTGCAAATCTATGTTAACCTGTTAAAATAAAAATCACACATTTGATTGGAGCAACAAGTTTTTTAAAGCAAATAAATTTTCCTGTAAGATTATTTTCAGAACAGTATAGTTTAGGAAGAATCCACATAAAAAAAATATTAAAAAAAACCAAGATACAACCATCAAATTTGTCACAGATTCATCACTTTGTCATGTGTCAATGCAGCAAGGGAGATAACACTTCGATAACAGGATTATTTGAAGGCAATCGCAGAGTTAAAAACACAGTATAAAATCCTATTTCCATTTTCAGAAACCTCCTATTGATGCTCTTCAGTAAACCTTTAAATAAATGTTAATCCCACAAACAAAACTATATATTTAAGTATTAATTAACAATTGTGTTAGATATATCCCCAGGTAAATAATAAAATAAAAAAAAAAGGAAAAGATTTGTATCTTTTTTTTTTTTACAATACTTCTTATAGCATACAGACTAAGTAATAAAGATATACAGGAATTTTTAACAAATGCTTGAATGTGTCCTATTATTGAATTGAATATCACTGAAAAACAAATACTGATTACCTTTAACCAGAATTTTAAATAAGAAATTAGCAAACCTTTCACAACATCGACAGCTGTTTACCAGCCTGTGGATCTGGGTGAATAAGCACTGGAAAAACCAAGCTGGTCTACCTGTCAAAAATATGTTAAGCCCACCTACAGTCCCAATACAAGTTCTGACCCTATTTGAA
This sequence comes from Mopalia vespertina, assembly GCA_030265115.1. Lineage (NCBI taxonomy): Eukaryota > Metazoa > Mollusca > Polyplacophora > Chitonida > Mopaliidae > Mopalia > Mopalia vespertina. The sequence continues at coordinate 12,965 of JAQQZZ010103710.1, forward strand.
GATCAAAATATGAATGTAAAATGTGAATGTAAAAACTCTGCAGCCCTTTAGAAAACCTCAAACTTTGGATCATTCGCCAACATATTTTACATACTAAAAAATAATGGTCATTAATGTATTTACTGAAAATACAGATATTAAGTTGTAAACAAAACCGATTACCATTTGGAACACACATTCAACACACCCACGAGAGCAACATGGTTGGACAATAGGCCGAGACCACTACCTGTAAATAATACGTCCCCAAAATATCCCAATATATACATAGCACTTTTACATAAACTAGGTATGGACTATATTACAGCATTTTTAATGTACACTATATTGTAATTGGCTTATTAAACCAGAGAATAAATTGTAAATGTTTGAACTGAAAATTGGAAGGATCTCCTATGTATCTAACAAAAGACTAATAGAAATAAAGTTACGGCCAGACAAATTTGTAAATGCTTTTTATAGCAGATAGAACTGTATTTGGGGCCAATAAATGGACAATTGGTCATTCAATGGAAAAAAAATTAAAAATTTATACTATAAATATCCCAATAGATGAATAGCATAGATCCTATTAACAGAATTGTGAATATTTTGAAGATGTCCTATATAAAACTGGGGTTTTTAAACAACTGTAAATGCTACTAATACCTCTTCCGGTACTTGTAGTTAACTTTTTAATCCTACATGTTAATAACTGGTAAAACATCTACATTTTCACAACACAGAACAGTTTCTTGATGTGTGCCAGTCGAGACCATCTAACCTCCATCCATGTAAAGGACTTGAAATGAGTAGCTAGTAAATCTTCTATTGCAGAGTGCTGCTTTACTGGATCAACCTGTTAATCAAAAGTTTAATCCCCCCCAATGCAACCCTATGTTCACTAACGGTGTTACATCATGAAAAATCTTTTTATTTTGGTAAATACTGATTTAGTATATAATCTTTTGATTAATGCCTAGATAGGTCTTCTTATTTAAAATCATAGGTCTAGTAAGGTGAGAAAACAAATAATCTGCACCCACTTTATTGTTGGTTGAATACAAAAATTTGAAATATTACCGGATCCTTCACCAAAATGGTCTTAATATCCACACTACAGCAATAGCACAGCTTTAGAATCCAGGTTAAGTTTGCACAAAGGGGTTAACCATTCAGTTGTAACTATCAGAAAAGGCAACATGGTTGGGCAACATGAAAGAACAGAGCCTGTGAAAGAAAAACCTTTAATTCCCCAAAATATCCATACAGAAATATAGCCTGGATACATAATCCATAAACTTGGACTGAAATGTATTACTGTATTTATTATTGGAGGTTAATTACAATTTATTCCAGCAAGTTTAAATGTTTCTCATGGAAATTATCAAGTCACTAAAATTAAATTATTAAAAAACTTTTGCCACATTTTAATAAAAGAAACCTTGTACTGATGTGTGCTGGTCAAGACCATGTAACATCCATCTATGGGCTTGTGTAGAAGACCTGGGAAGACCTTGCACTTATCCAGAACGCTTTCAAAAAGGCCAAAGGTTTAACGCAAGGGATGTCTCATAGCACTGTTAATAGTCGTAACTGGGGTTTGTACTAACCTGTCAAAAAAATGTTATCTCCACACAAACTATTTTCACAAGTTTTTTTCTACAATTTTACACTTGAATTAAGATCATTGTTCTGAATCAAAATCTTACAGCATTAAACGTTCTAACAGTCAAGTTTGTACAGTACCATTCATGCAAATAATGGGAAACTGAAATATGAAATCTTTCCTACATAATTTGAGTAAGTTCCTGTTGGATAGACTGGTTATTAAAATGTTGATCTAGTATTAGAAATACAAAAGACTGCCATTTTGGTATATTAATCACTTAATGCCTTAACCATCCAGACTCCATGAAAAGAATAATGAAAAATGGTCACCTGTACCTCCATGGATTTTTTCAAGGGAAATATGGAAAGCTTTTAGCAACACCATTTTCAGGCTTTAACAAATCACAATTATACTGGAAGAATAACCGAGCTGGTCAACCTGTGAAAAACATATAAGTCCACCCTGTCCCAATACAAGTTCACATTCCATATATTATCTATTTTTTATGTCTCCATATAAATAAATGTAAATTAACCTTAGCATGCCTTCAACAGGAGTGTAGAAAATAAAGTTGGGATTATTAATATAGTGCATAATCTGTCACAAGTAGGTAAATGGTTTAGATATACAGGGTTAGATCCACAAACAATTAACACATCTCTAAATATGCATTATATCTTAAAAAAACAAATCAGATAGGAATGTTTAAGTTCGCACAAAAATGATATGCTTACTACATATAAAGCCTATTAAGACGAGCTTGGGTCGGTGATCATCTGAATTTCAACAAGTATGGTTGTATCAAGTTCTGTAGTAGTCCACATAGAAGACAATGTGTCAAGAATTAACCTGTGAAATAAACTAATTAATATCCCCAGCATCCCACTAGATGCATAGCCCTGTTAATTTAATAACCTAGGTCAACACTCTCAGAAATAGCAACTTTGAAATTCTTTAATATTTGGCTTCGTAAAACCTGGTCAAAAAATGTAAATCTTTACAAACTGAATCAAAAATCTATTTTTTTTTTTTAATTATTCACTTTGATTTGATTTTTTTTAGCATTTGACATTTAATTTTATTTTCGGATTAAATTATCGTGCATGAATAAGGTATCACACTACATAAATGCAACATACAACATATTCTACCTCAGCCCGACAACTTGTTCCTATCCATCCAATATCCTATGAGAAACTATCCCAACTTCCATTCACTGAAGCCTCAACGCTGGACAGGTTTTATTAGGTACATGTAGATGAAGTTTTTTAAACAAGCAGCTAAGAGGTCTTCCCCGGTGATAGTTTTAGAACCCTCAACATACAGAACATACCTGCTAAATAAATATTAATCTACGACACAAACTGGTTCAAGCAATGCTTTACCAATGGGAATAAAATGTATGCTTGTAAAAAAAATTGTATACTTTAGCAAAATATCAAGGTTTGGTTATTCTTAAATGCTTTGTATAGTTTTTCTAACAAGTGTAATAGAGGTAAAAAATTCAAAATGTTGGTCTAACGCATTTCAAAATTTAAGGATCATGTAAGCACCTAAGCTGTATCAAACCCAAGGAGAAACTCATAATTAAAGAAACCGTTATTTAATTAAGACTCCTAGTTGAAAAATAACTAGGACATGCTAGTGTATACACAATGAGGAATAAGTTATTTCAGAATATACCTGTTAATGGGATACAAAAAGATGGAAGTTTGAAAAGGTTACCCTGCCCATAGCACAGAAATCCACACATGACCGCTTCACTTATACTTAAAATCGCAGAATCTTTAAATTCATCAGGAGAAATAAAAGGATCTGTTAAGATAAGGTACCTGCAACAAATAATTTCATTCCCAAACCCTAGTTGTTGGGTTTTGACCATCAGGGTTACACACTTCTACAAAGCTTAAATGATTTTTCCTCATATTATTAGCTGTATAGACAGGTTTGTGTTTTCTTTTAAGTTGAATACCCAGGATATATGTACATTTACATTCTATTTTTTTATACTTAGAATATCAAAGTAGTATAAATGGACCAATCGCATTAGTAACTCAGCATAAAATTGGTTTAAAGAATATTGATAACAATGAGGAACGAGACTGGACAGCTGTACCTGTGTTCAATGTGATGATAAAGACCCCTATACCAGTGACCAATGCTGCAAGGTCTCCATCCTATGTTTGGATTGGTTTTAGAATCTCCACGGTATACATTTACACTCACTTAAATCGTCACATCTATTTGTAATAAACACTACTTTTTCACATGATGCACCTGTGAAGAAATTTGTTAGTTCCTAACAAAAACACATACTATTTCCCAGACTTCTTAATGAAACCGGTGTGCAGAAAAAAAGGACACTTTATTTACAGATCAGAATTTTAATCCATTGATGATTTAATCTAGCTACATCAGGATAATATTATGTATACCATTACAAACAAACAAACACAAACTACATACTCAGAATTGAAACACCACCAGCAACTTTGAAGACAAAAAACTGGATTGTATTAATCACCAATGCATCAGTTATGCAGTACCAGGGTAGAAACCAGCAAGCAGACCTAGGTGATGTAGGGCCATTAATACATAAAATTGCAAACCTGCAAGAAAGTGTTGGGACCTGTGAAATATAGAAAACAAAGATGTCCCCCCCCTAATGAACCCTTGGAAAAAAATAATACATCAGTTGATTAGCTAAAAATAACAGGACACATACATGCCTATTAACATAACATATTTCAACAATGCGGGTTGGCAAATGATTATGTACAAGTTTTAGAGGCTGCAGATGAGAAAATGTAAAAAAAACATTTGCAAGAATTTAATATATGTTTCTAATATGCATAATGTCTCCAATATATTTAAAATATAAAAGCTTTGCTTGAAAATACAAACATGCACAACCAAACTTAAAACCGAGTATCAATTCGTTTCCGGGATTATATCCGTACACCAAATGTTCTAACCGGAAACTTTCCATTCTGTATGCTAGGGTAACCATAAAACTATTTGTTGTGACACAAATCCCTTCCCTATTTAATGGAAATCAAAAAATAAATGTTCCTAAAAAGTACTATCAATAAACATCAACTTTAACTCAAAAAATTTTGTATATATTATAAATTTAGTTAAATTACCAAGTCCCTGTTCTTCGCAGTAAAAATGGACAGATGTAACAAATCCTAAGCAGTACGTTCAATAAGCGGATAAATGGAGGTGGATATGTAAGGTGGTGGTCTTCATTACACTCCAAATCATTGGAACAAACTATTATCTCATCTGTGGTCAGTGAAAAGTCACTTCATTATACACATGCATACAGCTAACTAAATTTCCAGTATAAAGACCTGAAGAAAGAAAATTTAGATAGTCAGTGTTTCCCACCCCCGCCTCATAAAAACAAAAACAGTTTTCTGCAATGCCATTTCTATAGAACTTTTAGAAAGAAATTTTAAGTGTTAAATAAATTATAAACATCAACTCTCCATCAAAATCAAAGCAATGAATTTTGTAAACACATGTTAAAAAAAAAGCAAAACAGGTGCAACCAATGCATAACCAAACTTGTACATGAAAAGGGAATATATCAATATTCCAAAGAAACCATAATATATTTGCAAGATAATTTCATAGCATCAGTAGGATAGAAATTACCTGGCTTGGTATAAACTTTGATGATAGAGTCACATTAAAATAACTTAAATTATTGTGGACAAAAACATAAGTAAAACGGGGAGATATTTCACAGTAAATGCAGCTATTGCGAAATTTAAAATACAGTAAAGTAGTTAAATGTAGATTAAATAGAAAGTTAAGAGGAAAGAACACATTACCAGACAGATTAAACATTATGTGGAGTTTGATGGCCATCGGAGGCTCAACAAGTGATCAAGAAAGCCCATTTTAGATGTATCTAAAAGAGATAACAGGTTATTTCCCCACCCATCAAAATAGATTGATAGCGAACTACATGTATGAAAAGAATTAAAAGCAATAATAAATACCAATATCTACCTCAAAACGATTAAAACCGAATATATTTGCATTGGTGCAAGGCGGTTAGTTAATATCCAGTAATAAGCTAAAAAAGAATAAAAGCACAATGATGGTTGAAACATTGGGTTATAAGTTGTCTATAATGTTTACAGCTAGACTTGGCTTTAATACCAAAATTATTTCTGAACAAAGAATAAACAAAGCAGATGATAAAGCGGTTATTAGGATACCACGTAACTAGTAACAGCTGTACTAAACAATAGGAACACATAATTTCCACTGTCAATCTTTAAATCAGACTTTGTGGTAAACTTATATAGCAAGATACTGTGAAGAAAGTGTGGATAATTTAGGTGATCTAAACATATTATTTTCATGCGCATCAGCTCAATGGTAAAGAAACACAGTGGGCAAGAACATGTGCAATGTCAAGTCTTCTAACACAAACAGGCTTTTTGGAAAGTGTGCTATTAAATGAAATTATTATTATAATATACTAACATTTCAATTGTTACACAAATGGGTTTGTTTTTGGGATTTCGCATATATTTCATTCAGAGGACCTTGCACGAATTGGAAATTAGCTTATTTCTGCACAGGATCATATCAAATGCATAACACTGGTATTTTTAATGAGTATTTAAAATGAAACAAGAATAATAACAAATAATTCTGTTAATATTACTAAAGTAAATAAACAAACTGAGAACAGGAGTCCGTGCCAATGATCAAGGCTGGTCATTCGAAGGGCAACATACTTCTCTTCATACACCGTTTTAAGCTTAATACCATGAGCCCCCCCTCGCTGGAGAAAAATATTTTTTTGGCTCATTTGCAGTAAGAATGATGGATTTCCATCAACACAACAGAACTTTTCTGATAAATATAGAAGTACATTTTAAATGCTGTACCTTAAATAAAAAAAAATATCCTACTAGGTGGAATAAACAAAATTAGGTACAAAAAAATACTGAACAAACTAGAATGTAATTGTGAACAAAAACGTTTCAAACAGGTCAAAAGAAACTATTATTATGTAATTATGTCAGTAATAAGAACTTGGTAGTGTGGTATTTCACCACTCGTTAGAGAACACAGAAATTCAGAACTTTACCAACATACACAACAAGACACTCGCCGACATACAAATCAGGACTTAATTTGGGTGATCTGCAGACCTCAAGGGGGACACATCACACCAGGAGACCACCTAGCAGTGCATAAGATAGTAAGTTTTAATCTCCCCTCCCCCCTCAAGAAAAAAAAAAAAATCAAATCTGGTCTTCCATGTACATAACAGAATTCCAAAGCTACAGCACGACTATTTATCATATGAATTGATTGAACAAGTTATACTTTTAGCAGCAAGTAATATTCAAATCAGAAAACATTGATGTAAGCTTTTTGGTAGGCAAGTCCAATAATTAGAATCATACCTATAGGTTGTTTTGAACCATGTAGCTGTCCAATCTCAAATCTTAATCAAATTGGAAAGGAAGAATTCCAAAACCTCTATTAAGTAATTCCACAATCTTCAATCTCTTGATTAGCATAGCCATAAGCTATTCCAGGTCGATACTTTGGTGAACCCAACATACACCCACATTCCAGGTTACATCAACAAAGTCAGCATGGACAGAAAACGGGGAAGCCAGGTCAACTGTACTTAAAAAATAAAAAAAAGGAAATATCTTCTATCTCTTGATCAGGAGAGCATTCTCACAAGTGGACTGTTGTACATCTGTTCTGAATGGCAGTCATCAGCAAATATCAGGCATCGTCAAAGAACACGACTCTAATCAGGTTGTAAGCTGTACGAAAGAAAATAGAATAGAAATGTCTTCTATCTCTTGAGCAGGACTGCATTCTCAGTTCAGTGGACAATTGCATCTACATTCTGAATTGGGCATCTGAGCATTCTGCCATAACCAGGTGCAGTTAAGTTGGCTGTGCAAAAGAAAATAGAAATGTCTTCTATCTCTGGAGTACGACAGCAGTCTCACAGTTCAGCGGACAGTTGGTCATCTGTTCTGAATTTGGCAACATCAGCAAAATCAGGCATCATCAAAGCACTCAGCCCTTATCAGGTGCAGTTAAGAAAGCTGTACAAAAAAAAATAATAGAAATGTCTTCTATCTCTTGAGCTGGACAGTTCTCGGTTCGCTCTATTAGGCATTACCAGCAAATCAGGGACCATAACAAGCACTCCGCCATAAACCAGTGGAGATCTGTACAGAAGAAAACAGAAATGTCTTCTATCTCTTGATCCAGCCACATCCTTCAATACACCAAGTCTCATTGAGAGCATTCAAGCATCAGGTAGGTCAGTGATGATATGCATACAAAACACTAGTGCCCAGGAGAAATAAACAAATATCTTCTATCTCTTGATTAAATGGTCATCCTTCAATACCAGGTCTCTGGGCTCAATACAGCATTTTGCATATATAGGAAGTATATATTTTACAGAATGGGACAAAAGGTTCTCATGTCATGGTCACAGTTCAGTCTTTCCATCTCGAAATGGGCCTGCAAGGAAAGGACAAGAGCAATATCTTCCATCTCTGCAAATGGACTTCAATCAAAAGGTCCCTCTCCATATAGGAAAGCTAACGGTTTCACTCAAGGCATCTACCACCAATCAGACTACAGTGCAACACCATAACATGATTAGACAGAGTTTATGCAACATCTAGTCAAAGATCTAATCTGCTTTCTCTTTAATTGGGTCAGCAGGAGTGGCACGACATGGTAGTGGCATCACCAGGACTAATAAAAGCACTAACAGACTGGCCAACCATAAACCAGTGAACATCGGCCTGCAGAAAACAAAAGAGGAAAAAGTCTTCTATCTCTTGATCGTTTACCAAGCCTGGCAGAGTATAGACCAGTCTTCTGAGCCTTGCACAGTGGAGGTTTAAGGTTACATCTAGCAACATGACCAGGTGGCTCTGCCGGAACATACAGGGCACAATTCTTTCTGCAATACATATTTATTAACACAAATTTCGCTGCACTTTACTAATCTCACCTGTAATTACCACTTAAGGACACAGGCAGGGTTGGTTAATCTACAGATAAGGGTAATGGGTCATGATTTGGTTGAAGTTAAAGAATTCAAAAGCACAGAAATGGGACCCAAATAACATTATGGTCAAAGCTAGTTAGTATAGATGGGAAAACAAACCTGACAAGATGTAAGCAATTGCTTGGTTGTTTAGTCCAGAAACATTTACCGGCTTGGTATACCATTTCGCCACCTCTAATGTATCTTTAGTTCATTTTTCTTGTTTTCGATTTGTCATGGACGCACAAGGGATATTTATGGATGAAAACCCCATGAGTCAACTAGTTTTAAGGCTGGTCATCTTATAAAATGGTCTTAAACTGGATATTTGTTCACGTATAAAAAAATATGGATAACACAGGCACTCACAGGATTGAATACATTTTTAAACAAAAAAAGACAACTTAACAAGTTTCAATCTCAGTGGTTTATGATTTTGTAGGCAGAGACCAAACTTTCCAACTGTACCATAACAAGATATGAAGAAATTGCATTTTGAACTAAAAAAAATGTAGCACAAACCAGCATAATACAGACGAGTCTTAATGTCTGGTCAATACTCCGGACAAAAAAGGTTGTCGAATACCATGTACAATGCATGGTAGTTAAAAATAACCATACCAAATTTCTCATCAAGTAACATCTTTCCGAAAATGGACTCGAATCAGAATGCTTTCACTAACATTTTATCTTCTAGCTGTTGATTCAATCATTGGACAGATTCCAACAATTAAGTATGGACTACACTCTAAACCTCTTCATACGTCTGGTATATGAAGAAATGTGCTAACAAATATGCCAATAAATCAAAAAAGGCCAACAAACACATGCATTCATAAATTGGTGTGCATCGAATTCAATTTCCAAAACTGAACACTCACGGTCATCTTCTATCTCTTGATCTTTGTTTTTCTTCTGATCAGACACGCCATGAATTTTCGGAATAAAAGCTTGGGGTTGATCATTCTGTTCAATACTGTATCTTTGCAAGTCTTCTTGCAATGGAAACACTGCTACAAGGTAAGACATAAATCCCCACGCAATCCAACAAATTTTAAATATCTTAAGTGTAGGTGGAAAAATATTGTGTGTATTGCGTTCAAAATAAGTACTAATATGGCAATTATGTCTGGCTCTATGGTGCTGGGCAAAACCTATTTATACAGGATTCAACAAATTTTTGGGGAGTCATACGTTGAGTTTGTCGCAATGATAAAAATATGGCACAATAGGAATCACTCACAGCATATCTTCTATCTCTTGATCTGTTTCTACTCTTCATGTAGGTGGACCGGTTTTATACAGGTATACAATATCACAGGACTCTCACCATAAATGGGCTTTGAAGGAAAATATATTAAAAAAATGCCATACCCAACTGATGGTTCAGCTAAGAGAACATCAAATGCTAACAGCTATGTATAAATACAGGACAATTCTGATCACTTCTTTCATCTAGAAATATTGTTTCTGGTTAGTTACAATTTGAAACAAATCTTATTCAAACTCCTGCAGCACTAAATCTTCTTGTAGAAAAATTACCGAATCACTAGCAGCGATATATATAGCATCATGTTAACGCAAAGAACATTCTTTACACATTCAATTTGATGAACGTGATGCAGCAACATCAAACAGATCTAAAACTTACTCATTCATCTTCTATTTCTTGACCCGTTATCCTGAAGTAGTCCAGTGTGAGGCTATTGGGAGAACAGGATTATCTTCAAATCCTCGAAACTGACAGCAGCTTGCCGACAAGGGAGAAAATTGTATTACATATCCCCACCCCTCCCCTTTTATGAGGTCTTTCCATCATGAAAATGAACAGATACTATTCTATTGAGTTGGGGTTTTGTTCCAGAAGTAATTGTTTTGTTCAAATTACTTTAATATTATCTACTAGCAAGTTTAAGTAGGAACACTTATGACTTCTACACATTCTTATTTCTTTATCATGGTCTTCAGATCAGACCTTTCGAAATAGGAATGGTTTAGCAACAATGAAAATTCAAGGTTGTCTTTAGGATATGCGTTACCACACGAAAGATCACAGCTACACCATAAGAAAACTAAATTATAATCATCCTCTCGATCTGGTCTTTAAACATTTGAACTTTCTTTGTTCTTATTAAGGACTAAAAGCCAAATATTACGAAAACATTTGCCAAATAGAACACTCACGATTCATCTTCTATCTCTTGATCCGTTTCTCTTCTGATCGGACATACCATGAATTTTGTGGAATAAGAGTCTATGTAAGCATTTGCGAAGGCTGTGCTGGTCTCTGCAAACATCCCGCAACAGTAATGGCGACACTGCTACATGTACTGTAAGATAGACAGAACATCTCCACGCATTCCAATAAATTTTAAGATCACAAAAGGAGATCCAATATTCTATTTACTTTTATATTGCGAATAAAAAGTAATTAAAGATCGAACAAAGTACGGTTTCAAAAAATCTTCGACTTACATTTTATCTTCTATCTCTTGATTTAGTCGGACAGCACAGATACTAATGGTTATGTGGCTTGGACTACATACTGAAGTTCTGCTCCAAACTGATAGTCCTACATCTAGGACATTTTCATAAAATTTGCTCACAAAATGCACATTATACACCAGACAAGCACAGGTATTCATAATTATGCACAAATTTACACCGAACGATTAATCTCTTCTTCCTAGAGTGAAGTGTCAATTCAGATCTATTCCAGCTGGTAATTACTCAGTGAATCCGATTGATACATGTGCAAATAATAACGGAGTCATATTGGTGCATTGAAAGAAAAAAAAAATCCAATGAAGACATGCCAATAATCATAACTCACAGTCTATCTTCTATCTCTTGATCTTTTCTTCATCCTCTAATATATGGATCTTGGTCTAGCCTACCTAGTCCGTCTCTCAATAATATGAGTACTTAATAGAAGGTCTCTCGCTAAACTTGGGCTTTGAAGGAAATTATATTAAAAAAAAAGCAGTACGGGATGGATTGGCAACTAGAACATCCAAACTCAACACATATGTAGCAATACATAACTAGTTCAAATCGAGAACATTTTTTTTTTTTTTTTAAAATAGATTCTGTATTTTGAAACCACTATTTTATTTTTTTTGTATTGGAATACTTTCCAAGTGTTGTCGAACTATATTCACTATTTTTCAACTAGAAAAAAAAAATTAGAACAGTACCAGTTAGTTTACATGTGTAGTGGAAAATAGTAACAATTATTAAAACCACTCAAATCCTTTGGCAATTGGAGAAATGTAATTCAGATACGTTAAACGGATATTTAACTCACACCATATCTTCTATCTCTTGATCTTCGAATGCATCCTGCAGTAGCCATCAAAGCAAAGCTAGTGGGGACTTTCTTCAAATCCTCAGAAAAGGCAGCAGCTAGTTGACATGTGAGAATATTGTATTACACCCCCCTCCCCCTAATCTAGCCAATAATTTGATTTTGAATGAGTCTAGTCCTTCGTACAGGATTGCAATTGGCTTTACAAATTGCTGTACATATAATTTACATTTATTAAAAAAACAAAAAACTCCAGGTAAATATTTTTTTTATTCCGACCTTTCCAAACTTTTTGGAACAGGACTTGTGTTAATTATCAAACATTGCAATTAAAATCGTGAACAGCGAACACTCACATTCATCTTCTATCTCTTGATCTGCACTTTTCTTCTGATCGGAGGGCACTATTTTATCTGGACAAACGGATCCATTGGTTTAATATTTCGCTCTATCATGGACCATGTAACTGTATCAGTCTAGCAGAACTTCTTAAAATGACGCCAACGCAGCTACAAGACATTACATCCCCGCCCAATCCAATGAGATTTAAATGTTACAATATACTGTAGAAGAAATTAAGATCGTATGTACTTGGTTTTCGGCGGTCTTCTTTTATGTTTAACATATACCAGAGCATGCGATTAATTAAACGTTATTTAGTTAATCAGATGTTTAATTCAAAGACTAGCTTCCAGGTAGCTACCTCTATCAGTGTCCATTTCTTTAGTCAAGGAATATCGACAATGGCCCCCAGTTGTGTTTGTTGTTTGGCAATGTTTACATCATTCTTGCTAGTAATCTTTTCAAGGACAGCAGCTACTCAAAAGATACACATTATGATATCGAAACATCTCAATTATATAAAATTCCTTTGAAAGTACCAGGATATAAACATTCCCCAGCTGAAACAAAGCTGGTAGCCTAACCTTGATGGAATTGAAACTACCAATCTAACAAACAGTAAAATCTTGTTTTCACATCAAAATCACTTCCAATACTGTTTCATACAAGAATATGTCTAATTAAAAACATAATGACTCACAGAATTCTTCTGTCTATTGGATCTTATGCACAATCATCTCCCAAGCTTCATATTTGCAGGTATCTGTATCCCTTTACATGGGATCTTACTTTCAAGCATGTAGAAAAAGTAAAATTAATTGCCCCCAATAACCCCCCAAACTAACTTTGGACTAGTGTTAAGTCATTTTAGGCGACATGTAAGATAACTAAACCATGTGTCTTTTATTTTATATATATAGAACTCAGTCGAAGCAAATTGAAGGTGGTTTCACTGCAATTAAGACTAGCCCTCATTTTTGAGATCTAGTAGTTTCCAGGTTGACTAAGGATAAGCAATAATAATTTATAGTTATTTTTTAAACATGCAGTCCACATCTCGAGTATGATACATGAAGATTTTGCAAAAATTAATCCTGCTTAATTAATCGTCCGGTTTCTTAAAGCACAATCGTAGGCTGTATTAAAACGTAACCTTACCATAATAATAGAATAAAACGGACTCTTACCAGCGTATCACACAAGACTTTCTCAACTTGAATAGAAAGATGTTTTTCTGTTCATTTCACAAAACTCAGATCTGTACAGATTGCCAAGAGCGGACCAATACACTTTTCTGGTCCCTTGTGCACAGTTATGTCGAGGCTCTACAGAAGACAATTAATTTTCCCCACCCCCACAACTATGCATATGCCAAATAAGTATTTTTATACAACTTTTCGTGGGAATTTTATCACAAATGGCATTAAAACCTTGTCTTTTTTCAGGAAACATTTGAGTTACCAAATTGGAGTTTAAGCAACAGGTTTTTGTAATGAGTTGATGTAAAACTTTTCTTATACACAAAACACCATTACATTAAAGTAATTTAAACAAATGACTTACAGAAGTCCAGTTTACTCGACTACCATCACAGCAATCAGGACATTGGTTATTCTTAGTGACTGTTATGGGCAAACTGGGTCATTCTTAGTAACTGCCTCAGGACAAACCTAGCTATATAAAGATAATAGATTGGTAACTTGAACCACCCCCTCCCAGTATTAATGTCACAGCAAGTTTATCCCCACAAATTCATATGCAACGGGATATGCATTGCAAATGTCTTATATCAGAAGTTATAACATAGGATTATTAACACATATTTTTATTTTTCTGAAATAAATGTGCTTCAGAAGTTGTGAGCTATCACTGTTTGTACTCTTGACAAACACTGTGGAGATAAAAAAGAAAAATGAAAAAAAAAAATCTATGTTTCATAAGAATTATTGGAGTAACATTTTTTCAAGACAAACCCATAGTAGAAATCAGGGGTCACTGCAGATAAAACAGTACTTGACTAAGGAATTCAACGCATTTAATGGTCTGTCGGTATCACAAGTTAGACAAGGTTACCTGTCGAAGAAATAAAAAGATCCCACCCACATGAGCCCAGACTCGAGCACTAGCTCAAGGAACTTAAATAAATAATTCACACAGCACTAACAATATTAGTTTGGACAATAGTCTTATCTTCGACTAATGAACTATTTAATACTTAAAAAAAAAAGAGACGAGAGGAATGAGTATGATTAACCTAATAAAATAGGTTTGATAAAGGATAAAGAATAAAGAAATACATGGTCCTACCTCGATAAGATAGCGCTTAAGATACATGTACATGGTAATAACCAGCAATTAACTTTTGGGTTTACTTTTTAGCTTCTCTAAAAAGGCATCAAGGTTGAGTAAATTGTCAATATCATAAGTTTGAGAAGTAGATGCATCAATAATCCTAGAATTAGAAACAGCAGGAGTATTATCACTATATTTTGACCACAAACTAGACATCCTTGAATTTGTTTTAACACATCGTACTTTCTCCAAGTCAATAGCTAGTCGCCTTACAGTAGCCTCCAGTAATGCTATAATTCGATATTGAGCATCGTTTCCAACGAATGCAACAGCTTTTTTTTGCTTAGCTTTCCATATAAGCTTTTCAATAAGATCTGATGAACGAGATACCTTACATTTAGATGGGTTATATCCCGATACGGACACAGGCGCCATCTTGGATTTCACGAGGAACGTTTTCCCACTATTAAATTCTAGGTTAAACCTCCTCAAACAGCCATCATCATACAAGATCCTATAGAAAATACAGCAATGAACAATAACACTAAAATTATACTGCAAAAGACATTGACCACAAAAGAGAAAAATCAAAATTCAGCCCAAGCCTCACTATACCCGTCCCGTAGAATCATGGCGTTTAGTATGCGTAGGATGTGAGAGGGTTCTTATACAAGAATGTCGAACTGCGTCACCGAATTAATGCGCGGACTCATTTTAAATATAGTTCCCCCAAATTCTTTGTGATTTCTTATCAAAACCCGCCAAATATTGTTGATTTTGTATTGTTTTCGGTGTAATACCTCAAAATAAAATTAAAGTACAGGAAAGAGCTCTGACTTTTTACTCTACATGATAAATCAAATTGTAAACAAGTAGAAATTTCCAGACGCGAACTAATTTCCTCGTAGTTAGGCGACACGTCACAATGCTGACACGGGTGGTTTCAACCGGTTCGAACTGGTTCCAATTCCGTTTTACATGTATTAACAAGTCAGCGAAATTTGTTTATAATGATGAAATGGCTTTGTTCTGTATTATGTCTATGACCTAAAATAAATGCACGAAGTTATGTCATTGCGTACGCGTTCATCTCAGCAAACAATTACTAACAACTGATCCATTCATACCCTTAAATAATTTTGAAAAATAATTACATAGGCCTATAGGCCTTAATTTTATGTTATTAATATTGGATTGAATTTGTATAGGCTAGGTCTATATGGAGTATTTTAAAAGGTTGGTCTGAGTCGGTTTTACAAATGACTAATATTTATTTTTGTACATTTGAAAGTTTATAGCATATAGGTGTAATAATTGTAATAAATGCGAAATCGAGCTGACCCTGCTTTTAAGTGCTTTCATAATACGTGCTGAGGTCTATATATACTGCCTGATGTAGGTCTATAGGCCTATATTGCTTCTTCAGCATCAACATTTTTTACTTGGTTTAGATAGGCCTACTGTTTCTATATACACTTTGGTCCTAATATATTCAAATACTAACACAGTTGATGTCATGTTGTTAATTTCTGAAAATTATGGGGTTTAAAAAAAATATACACAGGCCTAGGGCCTATCCTACGTAGCCTATACATTTTTCAATGTAATGAAAGGAAATGTTGCTTTTTATTGACTGATAAAAAATCGTTACAGGCCCAGCAATATTATATAACAACATAAATAATTATGTTGGAGGATTAAATAAATCTTTAAATGGTCTTTCCAAAGAATAAAGACAATGGTTTAAAAATATAGATTTCATCTTTGGTCTCCATTTTCAAAAATATACCTAATTTTAGGCGGTTGGGGAGGGGTGTGGGGGGTGTGGGGGGGTGGCCTCCAACATTTACAAATCTGCATAATATTTGATCTCTATAGTATACGTTGACGAATTCATGGGTTAATTTATACGTCTTTACGAAGCCCGTTTATAATACGGTTTGTTTTATAGTTGTAGGCCTACTATATGCGATTATGTCCGTACCCCATATGCGATATAGGCCTAATGCCTGAACATCTTATTATATACCGCTATACATATATGTCACATTGTCTATACCATGTTATTATATAATGTTGTTACGCTGTTTAAATCCAGGTTGCCCAACTTGCCCACAGAATCTCTATATATACTCAGAAATTTGTCCCTTATCTCTTAACAAAATAAAATCCGTCGCAAATTGATATTTCCCCACTGAGTAACATGACATTCACCGAACCTGTATATATATATTTGACCTGGTCTGCACGTGTATGTTGATTACACTTTCGTAAAAAAAAAAACCGGTTTGACAACCTATTTGGAGAGTATTATTAAATAGACAATTAAAGCCAGATGTGTGTAGGCCTACTACTTGTTGAGCGATATTATTATACGAATTAGGACTATATCATATAGGCCTACACATGCACACAAATAGTTGAATGCATATACACAACCTTTATGTATAGCTCATCTAATTCATGCAGCGTGCATGCAGCTGTTGTCATTTTATGGCCAATATATATATACATGTAGATCCCACAATTGTTTCCACATTACTTAAGTATATGTCAATCTGGGATGTATACTGCATGAGTGTCGATGGAACCTTCTTTAGAAATTATGTTTCCGTAATAACCTTGGTATATATCGTAAAGTTTAGCCAAGGTTGAGTTGGAATATTTTCTACGAGCTGTTGTAACTTTTCCACCTCAAGATGCATGCTATAAATTGACGATATACATGTATGTATCACGGTTAAGGAAACTTTAAATCTACCCCCCGCCCCCCCCTCTATCTCCCCCAAATAATAAAGGTTGTCTTAATTTCTTCTTTGAAAAAGGGTTGTCTCACTTTAATGTCTGTCACTGTCTCAGATTTTTTTTTTTTACAATTATCATGTAACTCACATTTCCAGCCTATTAATTTTCTATACTGCATTTTCGTTAAAACTATGAATTTATTAATTGACCTATATACAAGTCAATTCATGCATGTATGTTTTCATGGCAGATGAGTCAGAGAGTATAGTCCAATGACGTAGAAGAATCTACGTCATTGATTGGTCTAGTCAGTCTATTCTCTATGGTTGAGTGGGCCACTGCCCATGACCAGTTTCAGCTACACTTCCGTTGTAAACAAAAGGAATGAAACATGATGGCTATCATGTTCGATTTGTTTGCAGGCAAAATGCCAATTAAAGCTTATTATACTCAGATTTTGTGATGCATGGAGGTAAGACGGGGAAGGTTTTAATCAGATGGTGTAGAAAATCTCTTCTGATAAGAGCCAACAATCATTTGAGTTCCATTAGGTTACGGTACAACTCATCTCCTCAATAGTTGAATATTTCTCTCTTTCTGATCATTCGGTTAAAGATCATTTTGAAATCCTGCCGAGTGAAAAAAAATAACAAAAAAAAAAACAAAACACCAATACATCTAGCCTAAACATTGGGCTTATTTTTAAAAATGTAAAATACAACTTTCAGAAAAGATTTTAAAAAATCAAGGACAAACTTGCAATCGCTTTAAAATCAGATCTCAAAAAGTGCACCCCGTGTTTTGTTTGTCGCTATAATTGAGATCTAACGCAATCACTCCCTACAATGTCGATTGGTTTCTTAAATTGACCAATCACAGAGCTGCTTCTCGATCATTTCTGGTTTGTAAAAGCCGAAGATTTCCGCCGACCTACCGAAGTTCCCCAACTGCGTATTTTTACATGACCAACGAATAGATGCACGCACAATCAACAAACACCATTCAAATAATAAACTTTGAGTGGAATTCGATTTTCCCAGTTTACATGCGACTTACAACATTAACACAGAAGAAAATCGGACAACTTCTGCTTTATTTGACTGAATTCGGTGTTTA
>JAQQZZ010103711.1:0-16159 GCA_030265115.1 Mopalia vespertina
TGTGTGTTGTAGTATCAACTGTATAGATTTTTTCACTTTTATACTTTTAATCTGCTTTTAGACACTTTTTTGTTAAATAAAATACAAATATCCGCAAAGACACACTGGGCATATTTGTACTCATGTAGGTTGTAGAGTATGAGACAAGGGAATTCCTCAAGGTAGCATATTGGTACCCTACCTAAATAAAGTTTAATGTATTTGTTTTCGATTAAACATCGATTAAAATGCAGTAGAATAATATTATAGCTGAAGTATTGAAAGTTTTATATAAAGTTGTAATTATTTCTTCTGTGAAATGTTTAAAGAAATAAAGAAATAACTTTATGCAATGGTCATTCTTGTTTAGTTAAAGTTTAAAGTTATAATCCGCAATAACCTGGAGTCTATAACTTGGAGACGTAGTCATCTCTCATAAACACCTGAGTTAATTTTTGGCCGATTTTAATCACCGGTACTTTAGTTGCGTTTGTCATAAATGTTAAATTTACATCTTTGTTTATATGATTGGGGTTTTATGTCGTACTTCAGGTTAATTCACTCATATGACGGCGTGTCATATGACCCTTGATGACACTGGCTACAAAGAATGACAGGACAGGACAACCACAAGACTACCAACAAAGAAGCTACAGAATTTGTATTGCGCCTTTAACTCTGAGAGAACTTGTAAGACCAACATGAAGTTCCCTCCATCCACCCGTTACAGAAAACCGACTGAATAGTTTACTTACAGACTTACAGACTAATCTCATGCATTAAATGTTATCCTGAACAAATTGACAAAACTTGGTAGTTTTCTTGATCCTTTGGTTATAAAAAAACATTAAAAACTCTTCAAATTGCATGCAAGCTGTCATTAATCTATCGGCGTCTTTACGTTTTTTTTTTTAATGAAGCAATCAGGAACTGAGTGTTTCTTTCGACGCTTTTGTAGAAACGTCTCATAAGATTATTTCTAAAAACATATTGTGATCGCAACAGTGCCAGAATCCCGAAAAGCTAATAGAGGGTCAGGATACATTGAATCTTAATCGATCATGAATAAAGTATCTATGGCTTGTATTGACCTGCCAAATTTACTGACATAAAGTTTGTCGTGGAGTCACACCATGAGCAGCATCCAAATTCCCTGCTTAACTTTGCTTCACTGGCCGCGGACTATGGGCTTGCTTGATTTAAATCCCCAGTGTGGGCAAGCCCGATCAAGCTCTCCCGGTCGAGATCCGTTCTGTGTGTCAATGACTGGGGAGGAAGGGCCGTGTAAAGTGCTTGAAAGACGGCACATGAAGCTCCATGAGAGGGGGGGATTAGTGTTTACAGTCACCGGTGTCAGGCTCTCGCCGTATGATGAACAATAATGACAAACGACAACACTGTAATGACAAATTAATATTGTTTCTTTTTCCATCGTAGTATAAAAGCTACTTACTTGTCCTTGAGAAGTCGCGACTTACCTATAGCTTGGCAAAAACTAAAACTAAATGCATTCGCAAAAGATAGAAAATTTTGTTATGGTCGAATATTTAGGTTATGGGTTAATCTTAAAAATTTCACGAATATAGACTGATAAATAATACATATATTCTAAACGGATGATTAGAAGCGAATTTCGCCGTTGCAATAACGACAAAGTAGTGTCCTCTAATAAATAATATACTGTATTCGTAAAGCTCATATTCGTTAATTCAAGTTTGCAGAAACAACTGAAGTAGGACCTATATCTCACCTAAACGCTCACTGATCAAAGGACATTAACATATGCAAATACAAAAATATACAAGAAAGTTTTTGTTGTATATAACCGATGATTTGCGAGAGTAATTTCGCCAGATGTCGGAAAACAATTAAAGAAACTCAGCTTTAATGGTATTTTGTTATTGATAAGTATTTGTTAAGTATTTGTTTGTAAGTATACATAACAGTGAATTTTGACTCAACGTTTCGGTTTATTAATCAAACCATCATCAGGAGTGTACATAACAGTGTTAAATGTTATTAAGAATAGCCGGCATAGAAGCCGTTGAGATATCGCTGATGAATGATGTTTCCCCCGACCGCAACAAGAGCCTTCTGGTCTCGCGATAAGCACTGATGGTCATTGTTATATTGTCAGCTATATAGGGTCATTGTCTGGTTCAAGCCCCTGGGCGTTTCTGCTCCTGACCTCTGTCCATCATTTACCCATTGGCCTTACCCGGAAGATCTTAAAAGGCCCTCATTTATTCAAAGACTTCTTCCTTAATGGTAAAACTATAGAGTTAATCTCTCAAAGGAAAAGGTGGACTCGAGGGGTTTTCTTTACGCCATATGGGAAGCAGTGTCCTTGTCAAGTTTTCATCAGCGATAATTACAAAATGATCTGACTTTGTACTACGATGGCAGCCCGTTTATAGCTAGTTTGTCTGCTTTCAAGTTTCAAACCACATGATTAACACTGTACACAAGTAGTGTAATTCCGAGAAATGTTATCTTTTTTTTACTCAACTTTTAAGCATTTATCAAAAAATTCTCTACACCATTGAGTCTAAATACAAAAGTAGCGTAATTTTGAAAAAAGGTTAACTTTATTTTGACTCACTATTTCAACATTGAGAAACATATTTTCTACGCCATTTAGTCAAAATAAAGTTAGACTTTTCGAAATTACATTTCTTTTGTAGTATGTCAAACCCTTCAGAGGAACTATTGGTTTTTGGAATAATTACCACTGTTCCTGTTTATTTCGAAAATGTCCATATTTAGGAAGAATCAAAGACGTATTGAGCTCGAACTCGTAGGATAATGCTATGCCTGAGAGGTACAGGATAGATATAACGAGGAATATATATTCATTTTTTATATAAAATTGTTGAAAAATGTGGAAATAAAAACGTTGTTCATATTTATTATATATTATGCATTTAGTATTAGCTCTCTACCAATTGGTTACATTATAAACTATAATGACTGTTAAAACTGTTAATATGACTTAAGCCTAATTGAACGATAATATTCGTAGAAATATCTAGAAAATATTTATAAAGTTCGACCACCTAATTATGCCGAAAACGAACACTAGAAAAACACTAGGATTTACTACAGAGCATTCTTCGCCATCGATAAGAACGGATTTTTTTCAGAAAATCAAACTAGATTCTATTTAACCATCAGAAATAAACCGAAATATACACAAATTACAAAATTAAATGCTTTGTCGCCTTTCGGGTTTGTGAGTTTAATTTATCACATCACCTTATTCAGTGACAATTATACTAGATTTGACTTATGTGTTGACTCTGGCTTTGTTCCATGCCATTATCATTGTGCCGCGATAACAAGGAATCGATCTGATGGTAGTTCGGGATCTGAGGCTTTGTCAAATCAGTCGGTTGGACAAGGTGACAATTGGTAAGGGTGTTCTATTGTGATTAGATTAAAACTCTCATCGCTACCGTTTAGTGTCAGAAACTGATTGTCCTGATTAAGCAAGCCGTGGTCTGAGGTAGACTGTCGCGGACAATACGTGTTGTGCCGTCTTACCGCGAGGTGGCGCCCACGACTTGTGACTCTCCGATGGTAAGGGGGGAATAATGAGGCCACAACACGCCACGGATTTAAACCTGTCCGGTCTTAAATCCCTATCAATTAGGTAACGGTTGTCCCTGCCAATTGCCTCTACAGACTCACTTAAACTGGTCAGCGAGATGTGAGAGAACACGCAAAGATAATCCGTTTGGTCTTCCTTGTGGATGGCGGTATTCTGTAGGCTACAGTTATAAATACAAGTCATGATTCCATAGCCGTCGGTAAGGTTTCATATAGGGATCTGTGCAAATCAAAACTTTAAGAACTCGTTCAACGAGTTTCACCTGTTTTTCACGAAAAATATTTCTGTTTATGGTTACGGACCAAATTATAGGTTGAACCTAATTATTCGTTTGTTGGCTTTGGGTAATTTCACTTATATGACTGCGTGTCAGTCCATTGTGTGAGTGAAACAATGAATTCACAGTTATCGTTTTTGTTGAACATTCTGGTCTTACAGATATTTTCGAATACCTTGCATTTCAGTTAATCTATCATTCGTTGAAATTAACATAGTACAAATCCACTGAAAGATTTGTTGGTTTGATTGAACTTTAACGCAGTACTTACGGTTTTACTTATATATATATGACGGCGTGTCAGCCCAATGAGCGAAGGAAACCACCCTCGACGCCATTGGCAACCCACAATACAGGACCATTACAGGACGTTATGCAAAGACATGACAAACATATCGGATGCAAGTTGCACATTAGCTCTGATAGCGCCAGGGCGACAGGAAGCTCCCTCCCGGTCACACGCTCAACCGTAAGAACCAGAAGTTAGTCGCCTACTTTGATCAGTAAATCTAAATACTTTCAATTCTAACAAAATTTATTCAAATCAATAGAGCAAAAGCGGTCCTTTGTATGCTTCATATGAGTTGTTTATACTGTACAACTTTCAAAACTTTTAAATTTAAATTTAAACATTATGCAATCGGTTATCGCCTCCAAAAATTAAACCGCCATATTTAGACGAATGTATTGGATTACCAGACAGCAGACCACATAACCACAAGGCAATAACTTCAGTCAAAGAAAAAAAAAATTAAGAGTAGGCCCAGCAGGACGACCGAAAACCACATGTTCGTAGCACCGACTGACGAAAACATTTCTAGGCTACCTACGTTAGCCTCTGCCGACACGCCATACCAGCAAAATATAACGGATTTATCCAACGGTACCAGATAGTCTGTTAGTCTTGCTAGTCTCCAATTTTGGCGATGGTATTAAAGTATAAAGATACAAAACTCAAAAGCCTTAACGCAGCATTGTCTGAATAAAATGTCATTATATTGTCTGCTTCATTTCCAGTTAATTATCAATATTAGGAAGCAAGGCGGATGGTGGGCCAAATATTCTGCCGGCAAAACTGCACGGTGCCGCCGACACTGTAGGCTCACCTACTCGTCTACGGCCGCCACGCAACGCCCTACTCGGTATGGGGTAGATGAAACATGTCCTAATTAGCTAAAAATTTCGGATTAATCTAGCTGCATCCCCTTTCCACTGATTTCTGGTGGCAAACTTGTGTTGTGTCCAGCCTCCCGGCATCCTTGATGTCCCCGGCTGTACAACAACACCTGTTCGTGCTGGCCTTCCACTAGCGGTGACGTCATACAGAAAGCGGGAGTTCTCAGTATCAAGTGTACTTTTCGCAGGTGCTCGCTTTCACCGTGAAATATGTGTTCAATGCCGTAGTTGAGTTTTTAATGTCGAATCATCGTCAACTCGTCTTTTTTAAAAACATTTAATAAGATGGTTCCAACATGACGATCTTTAAATGGTTGCTGTAAAAGAAAAACATGTCCAATTATAACAAATGTTGTCGTAAATAAATTGCAGTAATACCTGAAAAAGTTAATTTGTAAGGGGATAAGGGATGGAGACAAGAGTTTCTGTGCAAAAAATAACGAAAACAGATGGAACAAGTTGCGGAATAACCTTGAAACGTAATCAAATCATAAGATCCACGACCTTCCCTCAGACGACAAAAGAATTTCAAGATAGAGCTTTTGAAGTTATGTTAAGACAAACCGAATAAAACACAATCGTAGAGAAAGGCGGAAAAAAAATTATCAAACTTAATTTGAAATCTAATCAGATCTCGAGGGCATCAAAAGAAAGACATTAGAACAAAATTAGTGGAATTACTCCCAGGCGTTTCAAGGTCATCTTATTAGCAGTTGAGTTAAAAATAAACGCAAATGGTCGGAGAGACGGAAAGCAATTGTCCAAAATGTCATCATAGGTTAGGGCTTAATTTCGTCCAATTCCTTCCAAGCGTTTTGAAATTTGATAGACAAGATGTCGACGAACGGATATAGCAACCGCTGAACGTCTACCTTCTCCATAGTTGGGAGAGAGATAAGAAACAAACATTCATTTGTAAAATGCCAAACAAAGACAAAAATGTTCATCAGTAAATCACCAAACATACTAATATTCACCAATAAAATATCAATTCATACTTACCTACAAATTAACAAACAAACAAACAAACAAACCAACCCGTATTCATCTGCAAAACACTTAACAAACAAATCAACAATTACCAAAAAAACACATTAACCAAACAAACTCATATTCGCCTGAAAATTAGCAAACTAACCAACCCATGTTTACCCGAAAAACACCAAACACACAAACGAACAATCACCATAAAAAACATAAAACAAACAAACAACTTCATATTCACCTGTAAATCACCAAACAAACAAACCATCAATCACCAGAAACAAATTAAACAAACAAACTCATATTCACCTCTAAAGCACATAACTAACAAACTTATATATGTACCCAGTTAAACACCAAACAAACAGACAAAGAAACAAACGCATATTCACCTGTAAAACACCGGACAAACAAATCAACAATCACCAGAAATAATCAAACAAACAAACACACTCATATTCACCTGTAAAACACCGAACAAACAAACCGCCAATCACCAGAAACACATTAAACAAACAAACAAACTCATACACCTGTAAAACACAAAACTAATAAGCTCATATGTACCAGTAAAACACCGGACTAACAAATCAACAATCACCAGAAAAAAACATAAAACAAACTCATATTCGTCTGTAAATCACAAAACTAACAAACCTAAATTTACCAGTTAAACAGAAAAAAAACATGCAGACCATGATATTGACCATATTAATCTGACAGCCAAACCGATGGTGTTTTATTGGTGAATATAAGTTTGTTAGTTTGCTATTTGGTTTGCTTTGATGTTTTAAAATTGGACACTGGTAATTTTTCGTGTAGCGTCTGCTTACTTTTTAATAGAAAATAATATTTTAAGATCTTCCTGAACATTTGTAAGCTAAGTATAGTCAAATCTCTCTCGAAACCCCCGAATAAGACATATATATATATAATATATAATTCCTTAAAGAGTTAAACTGCAAAAGTAAAGGAAACCAAATAAGCTAGGTAGACATAGATCTTCACTTAATTGTATATAAAGCCTATTGATCTCAAAATGATTCAAACGACTTTAAAGATGCAGGAGTAGACTTTATCTAATTTAAACAGACGGCACACCTTTGGGAAAGTTCAATATATTGTTTGTTAGACCGAGTCTGGTGCTTACCAAAATCCTTAAAAATACTCGGTCATAATTTGAATCGCAAACTCATGTCTGTGGCTTAATTTAGGATCGGACTAGAAGTCAGCTATGTACTTTTGAGAAGTTGTCATTTGTCGACAAGTTAATCTGAGTTAAGTTTGATCATTATACCTGGATTTACCAAACCGGCAGGTGAACACATTCTATACACCCGATTACCGTTCTTGAAATTTGACGGGAGAGCTAACATTTTTTTCTGCAGCACAATGAATAAAGTGATCAACGTTTTCCTGATTCAACAAAATATTAAGCCTAAATTAAAACAGCTATCAAAGCAAAACGCGGGTTCGGCTTTAGACGTAAGAGTGTATATTTCAAACGATTAATTACATCTAGAAAATTTAAGTCCAAGATAATATTTCTCGCCAAAAATTAAACTAAACGAAGCTCAGTAATTTTTAATTAACCCAACCCCCAGGAAATGCAAAATTGTTTACACGGCTTACTTATCCTCCTTCGATGTACGCCTCACAGGTTCGAGTCCTTATGTCGACCTCAAATATATGATGGAGCCACACGATGTTGCTCTGTGAATTAAGAGGGGGTGATTTTAACAGGGTCCCCCCCCCCCCCCCCTTCCTCACACCGGTTGTCCACCGTACTATATAGTAAGGCAGACTGCATGAGAAGTTGACAATCCGTCGTCATATGAGCGATATACCCTTTACTACGACGTTAAACCCCAATCAAACAAACAAACATATTCACAATCAATTTCAGACTGGAATAAGTTTTAGGCATTTAGCTATGGTATAGAGGTATAAGAAACAATACAAAACAATTCACTATACAGGCGGATAAGTTAAGAGAACAATAAAAGTTAACTGTTAATTAAGTTTAACATTTCCGGAAGACAAATCCAAATATTTGAAATTTTTGTTATTTATTTCCTTATTGTTCATACGCTGATAAACAGACTTCCGGCGAACAAAATGTACGGTTTTGATGCATATTCATACGTCTATCACGGCTGAGCGTACTGATGATCACGCAGTTACGAGAATCTCGCGTGATTTATAGCCGATTGACACCGTACTATATAAATTAAGGAAATACTAATGAAAAGAATGCCCGAGATGACAGGTATAGATTTCACGGGTTCATAAAATGTCTACATATATACTCCCACTCATTCACAGGCAGACGTAATATGAATGGATTTCAGGAAGGTTGTTTAAACAAACGACATATTTCACAGTTAAGATATATATACGCTCGGAGTATTCTACCCTAAGTCAGTAAGTTCTCAATGCATTTTTGGCTGATATAAAAATTATTTACAAAGCCATATTTTTGTACAGAGCAGTTATCTTTCAAATTATCTTGTTCAATGGTTCCCGCTTTATTCTTCACCAATATCTTTAAATAAAACCGTTAACCCCTTCCCGAGCAGAGCAATGGGTTTCTATGGACGATTGCTTCTACAGATTGATTGATTGATTGATTCACTGACTGACAAAATAAAGATAACATTGCTAAATTTCAATCAAACTGCCCGTAGTCACTTATAATGAAAAAACATTGCAAAAAAATACTGGATATCTACATTGACTATTCAGAAACCTGTCTCTGGGAGTTAATCTGTACAAGATTCGCATCGGATAGCACACCTTATATACTAGAATCTCATAAGCATCTCTTAATAATTATTGAAATTTGTAGGAGGACAGTGTGAAACGTTAAAATATGCACCCCAGCGAACGTTATTGCCATCGCAGTTTACAGGCTGTTTACCATAAAAAATTGTTGGGCTGGCAAATAAACAAAGACTTACAGTTAGTCCCTATGAATAATCTCTTCGATATGAGTTCATAAAAATAACTTAACTTGCTGGGTTAAGAAACAATTGCATGGCTTTTTAGATCCGTTGTTTTTAAACTGCATGGAAATACTGTTTGATAGGGGTGACAGGTGTGTCACGCTTGCTCACTGTCGCTAGTATCTCAAATATATGAGGCTCATTTCACAGGACAAACCTTATAGCCCATGGAAAGTGTTTCAATAACCAAGGTAATACATTTAAAGTTTGGGTTCCTATTTTTTGTAAATTATATAAGTAGGCCATGTATTTTTATGTCTATTAAGTCGACTGAAATATGGCAACTACTATATGTCCAATGAACGTTCCTGTATAGTATAATATAGTTCTAGGGCTATACTCATACCTTAAACTGATTAATAAGACTGTTTTTTTTATTGAGGTTATAACATCGTACTCAAAGGGTTTTTCACTTTTTTGACGACGGATTATTCATTTCACACTATTCCTTGTTTAAATACGGTGAATAACCAGGATTGACGGAGCCACACCGTGTGACTCACTCATATATATGATGGTCTACGGGGACGGGCGGATTTAACTAGTTTGAATGGCATTTAGAAGAAGGTGATAAGTAATAATAATAGGCATATATGTGGATATATAAACAGAAGTTGTTATTCATATAAATGAATTATGTTATTGCTTAAACTGATTGCAATAAAAAAAAAAGCTTTTGACAATTTTCAATTTATCTTGATTCTCTCTTGTTGAACTTCACGGGTGGTTCTTAACACATCGTCATTTCTTATGGGCTGGTGCAGAAGTGAAAACTGTTTGTCAGAAAGCACTCGAGGTGTGAGAGTATTTATTTATCCGAATTTTCACACCCTGTTTGTGCGGCTAAAGCATTCCTGACATTTCTGCCCGCAGTCAAATAGTGTCCTTTTAAATAATGACAGCGCTCTTAAACGGCTCGCTGGTCGCTTTGTGGAGATGAATAAACCGTAATTGGAAACTAATTGTTGATAATCATTGAAGTGTCATAGTTTGTATAATTGTTAGCCTCTTTGGCCACTGACACCTTAGTCAGATACGACGAGATGGACACTATGGGTGAAAAATGAAATGGACACGGGGTGAACTCCCACCTTTGACACGTGTACGAGTGGCAGGTCAAAAGGGGGCGTGACCCAACCTTGTTTTGATTGATTCTCAAACAGAGGTCACCAAATCAAAACTATCAATTTGTCATTATTTACAGCCTTTTATATTGTAACATTGCCAGTAGATGTCAGCGGTAGGAAATTACCTATCATCGCCTATTTAGCACACATATACTCTATGTACCCAGGCAAACTGTACCTCCCGTTTCCGCTTGCCTGTTTGTAAAACAACATAAACATCCCCAGGCAGCATGGTTTGACTATTACCTGTGGTATTCGCATAGCACTTGTAGAATAAACTTTACCTACAATTACCATTGTGTTATTTCATGACACTAAAGCGTTAACTGCGACACTTGCCCACTACATGTTGTCGGCTATTGCTGCCCAGGATGACTTGAAAAAAATATAAAACAACAAAATTCATGACATGACACCTGTGTCAGGAACTCACGCAAAAACTCTCTGATAGGAATTCACCCGCATTTTTTGTTCATTTTTGTATGACCCAAGTTCAATTAAAGTGACTGAGCGTGTTATATTATATTACAATTTATTTAAATTTAGGACAATCTGTATAAGTCTTAAAAACTTGTATTGACTGACTGATCTATCGATTGATTGATTGATTGATTAAGTGATCGATCAAGTGACTGACTGATTGATTGGTTGGTTGATTGACTGATTGATTGGTTGATCGATCGATTGATTGATTATTGATTGATTGATTGATTGATTGATTGATTGATTGATTGATAAGTGCTAAGTAAATACAATATGACATACTACCCCCATCCAGGGCTCAAACAGCTTCAATCTTAATGCACTTGTATATTAGACTTCGTTACCTTGTTTGATTCAAATCTCAAATAAACCATCTTGAGTTATAATTTTTAAAATAATATAGAAATATCTTTGTCACTTGTGTATTCTAATTTCTCGCCCTACCCAAGAATGATCACGTCTTTTTAATTTTTTTTTGGTTGTTATATCTTTGATAAGATAAGCGTATTAATGGATTAATTGATTGTGCTTGATTTTTCAAAATTATGCTGTTTGTTTTATGGTTGATTGGTTAATTTATTGTGATGGACTGAATTTTTTTTCTTTTTTTAATATTATTATTTTTTAATTGTAAAGGGGGCATAAATATTTAAGCGACTGTCTTCCCTGTGAGGCGTAACGCGAATACTAAAATCTTGTATATAGTGAGTAGTGTAGTTGATATAGAAAATACAATAGTGCATGTAGGCCTATTATTAACATGGAATACCTGAAGTGGTATGTTCTAACTAGATGACTGGGAAGGTCTATATTATCTACTTCCATATTTGGCCGAAGAAAATAATTCTATAGAAAAATAAAATTCAGCTCAATAATACGTCTACGCATATCAATTACAAACCCCTCTATTTATTTACCATATGCAAAGCATAATACGGCTATAGTTTAAAAAAATATTTCATTAAGACCAATTAAAGCGTACAAGACAAACAAAACGCAAGGCCCTACCGGTTAACACGAAACCCTCCTCTGTATCACATAACTCGTAAGTGTCATTATATTTAGTTGACATTCATGTATACGGAAGGCGGATGAGGCCATCTCGCTCCCTTGCCTCTCCGGCTGGACGTCGTACTCATCGGTACAGATATACAAATATATATACAAGCCGACATTAAGATCTATTCAGAAATATATACCGTATCTTTGGTCACATTACTGGCTACAAGTAATAACAGGACTGGTTCGGGACATTTAGAAGAGGCATATGTTACATAAAGTGAAAGCGCGTTTATGGATATCAACCGCTTCTTTAAACGTCGTACGACGTCATAAACATTGTTTGTTTGTTTGATATTTCACTTATATGCCGACGGGATGCCCATTCCACACTGTTCCTTGGTTCAAATCGATGGAAAACCGGGAGGAAACCTCGTGAAAACCACCCGATATTGCCAGAACTACGTCACGTAACTGACTCATATGCCTGATGGCGACAGCCGGGCTCAAATCCGTGAGCGGTACATTAAAATAGGATAAATAGGCCGACACGCTAACCACTATACCACGGACGAGGGCAGACGTAATTAAGAAAATGATATCTATCAAGTTATATTCCAATCACACACGGTTTGGTTATATATGGTAGAATTGTATTTCATTTTGATTCAATATTTCAGCATTTATTATGCCATCATCAAGATGCAATCATCATCTCCTGATGATGGCGTAAAAAATGCTGTTTTTCGGAATAACACTACTTGTGTATTATGTTAAACTATTCAATGAAACTACAGGATTTTGTATGCAGACGTTGACTGTTTCGACTCAGCGAGTGTGTAATATTTATTTAATCTACCGCATTATGGAGGGCCAGATTAACCCGTAATCCAGAATTATCGACATCGATAAAAAAATGTTTCAGGTTTATAAACTTAGGAGCAGAGAGCTTAGCTCAAACTATACGTCCCATCCAAAAACATAGCATAGGGCCTACATTTATAGTGCTAAAGAGGGAGTGAAGAACAGCGTAAACAATATATTATAATAAACGGTTTAAATTGACTCGATAGTAAATTGGAGATAGTAAGATAAGATAATATTGATTATCCTGTTATCGATATTATTCATTTATCGATTTCGGTAAATCCTATCTGTATCTTAACTTGGCTCTCCTTGCTGGATTGATGTTCATCGTTGTTCAATACAACTCAACGAAGATCATGCAAAATCAATTCAATTTTCTGTATTGCATTTCTTCGACGCAGAAATAATGAACCTGGAAAGAAGTTGGATTCCTTGTGATGTCATTTATCAAAATTTAACTATTTCAATTTTTTTTTTTTTGCTCGAGTACACTCAATAGTCAGTAGTATTATGAAGTATACAAAATGTTGGTTTTTGAAATTAACAAATGTGTCACTGTCCACCTAATTCTAGATACGTTTACGTAAACATTTTACCCCTATAATTCAAGATGCAAATACGTATACACTGTAGGCCTAATGCTAGATGCAAATACGTGTACACTATTGCCTAATTGTATAGGCAAAAAACGTAAACACTTTAAGCCTTAATCTAGGTTCGAAAACGTAAACACGGTACGTCTAATTCTAGATGCAAATACGTATACACTGTAGGACTTATTCTAGACGCAATGACGTAAACACTGTTGGCGTCAATCTAGATTCGAATACGTTACCCCGGTAGGCCTACGTCTAATTATAGATGCAAATACGTATGCACTGTAGGCCTAATTCTAGATGCAAATAATTAGACCTTATTCTAGATGCTAATACGTATATACTGTAGACCTATAAGTCTAGATTTGAATACGTAAACATTGTACATAAACATGGGAGCTTATTCTAGTGGCAAATATGTATGCACTGTATGTTAAATTCTTGATGCAAACACGTATACACTGTAACGTTAATTCTTGATGCAACTCTATATACACTCTTAGAAATAAAGGTTCTTTGAGAGTTCTTTAGAAAAGAGGATGGTTCTGTATGGAACCATTACAACAAAAACGGTTCTTTGATATAAACAGAAAGGGAGAAATACTTGGAACAGTTGCTGTGAGGGTTCCATACAGAACCATGACTGAAGAACCTTAAAGCGTTCCATAAGAGCGATATATACTGTAGGTCTAATGTCAGATGCAAAACATATACACCGTAGGTTTTAATTCTAGATGCAAATACGTATCCTGTTTAACTGCTTATACAAACAGTAAAGTTTATTACAAGTAAAATAATCTAAATTTACGGGTAATTTAATATTATCCCAATAATTCTGAGACCTGCTTATCTTCCGTATATTTGATTATTCTTTTATTTTTTCGAACCCCTTGGACGTTTCGATAAGCTATATCAGCTTCGATAAACTTAGCCCTTCCGAAAAACAAAAAAAGGAAAGTTGATTTACTTTACACAAGTCTATATATTTGTTTGAAAATATCATATATAATTTTTTTAACAAAGGCGTTATATTGTATTAAGATACATGATAGAGTTTTGCATTCTATAGTTACATTATTAAAGTTACTACAAATAGATTCAAAATGTCAAGTTAATTGACTATTGCACAGTCTTAATTATGAAGGCTATAACATAAGACTTATATAGGCCTACCTGGATCTATCATTAATGTAAGCTTAATTTGCGAAACATAAACTAGCGTCACTTAAGATTATGTGCTTTTAAATGTATATATAAGTTGTTATTATTGCATTCAGGTGCAATACATAGGACCAGCATACCTGGAAATCGAAACAATGAACCATTAAATGTTGCTGATGAATTCGCTGAATAGATAATATAATTGCGGCGGCGATATCTTCACGCAATGCGGAATTAATGTTTATTTTATTTCAGCCTTGCGTGCATAAACGCAATTATTACATAACGCTTAAGATTTTTTAGAGGGGGTATTTTTTTTTTTTTTAGAGTTTTGGCGGCCATGTTAATATTTGTAAGGTTAAATTGAACCAACGTAAGTTTTCATCCCTTTGCTGGAAGAGCCTCGGGGACTGATGTAATGAACCTATGCAATTAGACTGGGTAAATTAAAAAATTTAATGATCCACTATAAGTGGCGAGACAATTATTATTATGCCACTTTGTTTGAATCGACTGTTCGTTGCACCAATTTGACCTCTGTATCGTTTCACCCCCCCTTACTAGTCACGTGTCATTTGACCTCGAAATAAATAGTACGTGACGTCTCCGCAAACGATCTCTCTTGAACCCGTTCAGATTTTACTTTACAGAATCAAATAATACAAAATTTTCTCGCCGGTAGAAAACATCTTTACGACAGATATTTTTCACGGTAAAGAATAATAGTTGTATTGTGCATTGTACTCCATTTTACTCTTTTTATTTATATAGGCCTTTAAGAAACCGGGGGACGACACAACAAAATCTTTTAAACCGAATATTTCAAAGAACAAACTCAAATACAATTAAAACGACTTTATACTTTGAATAAATGAAGAGAGAAAAAATTTGCTTGTCTCCACCGGGATTTGAAGTCGCTGTATCGATATATAACGTAGCCTATAGGTGCGAAATAAAAACAACGGTAGACTATATGTATGACCGAAAGTTTATCCTGTTAAAGAAATATAAAACATTTTAGTCAGTTGCAACAATTTGGTAAATTTTGATAACATATATTACCCGAAATTAATCACATTTGCAAAGGGATGTGGCCAAACTCAATGAATCATCTAATGTTCTAGCTGAACCCTCAGAAAAAGATTCTGAATCTCGAGTTGTTATGGATACACTACATACATCTCGAGAGACAATAACAAGAATTTAGGCCATATAGGCCTACATTGTATAGATAATATACGATATTCATCATACAGTAATCAAATGTTGTTTTTTAAAATTCGTGTTGAAAAGTAGGAAGTATAGGCATATGTATATGATATATGCAGTTTTCAGCCCCCTCCCTCCCCTCCCCCCCAAAACAGTATTAGGTTATATCTCGTCGTCTATTTTCTACTAATGTCAATTAAACAGTATCAGTTTTGACTAGCGGGATAAATATATACTGTTGTTGGTTGGTTATAGCATTTGTGGCGTTTTCCATCCTTTTGGATGATTTACGCCATATACTGTTGTATTAACTGAAAATTAGATCAATTAAAATGTGCTGAATAACATTTAAACGGATACCTCAGAAAAAATAATGCTATAACATAAGTAAGAAAAAACAACCATTACCAAAAAATACCCTGTAAAATTAATAGTCGAAGGGGGGGGGCAATTGCACCAACAAATGCGAGGAGGCATTATCTGATACTATACATGGACCAATTTTTTTCTGAGCTACACTATCAATGAATATTATGAATCAACCTTCTTGTCACAATTGGGTTACCGTTTATACTAATTACCCGTAACTAATTATTTGCTTTTCTTTTGGGTTTATTTATTTATTTATTTATTTATTTATTTATTTATTTATTTATTTATTTATTTATTTATTTATTTATTTATTT
>JAQQZZ010103722.1:0-16157 GCA_030265115.1 Mopalia vespertina
CCCTCCTGGAGAACGACGTGTTGGTGTTCTATGTTATCGGACGTGGTTTCCAAGTCGGTTCCACGTTTTGGACCACAGACCTGAACTTTGAACCTTGTAAAGACAAAAATAATGGAATCAAGTGTTGTTGTTATCGTTCGTGTTGTTGTTTAAAAAAAAATGATGTTTGATGTTCATGTACTATGGCTTCAGTCACGATGACACTCGGATAGTATATCGTGATAGTTATCTGGTGGGTGTATGGGCGACTGAGCAGGTATGGGGTCTAGTGTTAGATTGTCATTGCAAATTTGGAAAGCCTCTTTCGAATGAATTGGTAGGTGGCTGCTCTCTTCAAATTCGAAGTAGATTCGACTTCTCCGTAAATAAGGTACTAAGGCGACGATCTTTCGGCCATCATCAGGAACAATCTACCTTACGCTGTCATAACAAAGCCTAACCCAACGACCACACAGCCCACAAGGCGTCAGAGGTAAGCCACCCACACCGTCGCGGAATACCGCATGACGTAGCAGAACCCAGTCGTGACGCTGCAGAATGCAGCAGGACGCCGTCACCGTACATGTGCGCGGTCGGGCAGGTGGGCGGACGTACTGGTATGGTAGTGGGAAGGTCTCCCACACTACCATGATCCACCCCCTGCGCGATGGGATGCGGCCGTGTAATAGACGAAGACCCTCGTCCGACAGTGACAGACTGTCACAAGCTGTGACGGCCATATTTGTGAGGGTGAGGGAAGGGAGATCACTCCTGATGTCATTGCTGTAACCCCATAGTACTCCACGTCAAATCTCATCACATCTCGTCAATTCTCGTCAAAGTCCTTCGCGCGCAAAGCATCAAGGGAAGATACCCACACAACCCCTATGACAGCACTAGGTTCAACCCTTTCTAATTCATAAGGGGAGGTAACTCCGCATGTTGTTATTGTGATCCCACAACAGTCCATGTCAAATCTCGTCATATGTCGTTAACTCTCGCGAGAGTCTACGTCGCGCAAAGCATCACGGGAAGACACCCACACCACTTCATGACACTAGTAGGGTCAACCCTTAATCAGTCAGAGGTGCGCTGTTGCCCATTCGCTTCCTACTACATAATGAGTAACAACCCTACCTTATGATGTAAAAGCAAATGCTAGCTCAAGTGTCCGGATGTACATCGCAGCACAGTGCCATCTATAACTTTTACCCATCCCCTTCCCACTACATGATAAGTAACAAGCCTTCTTTATGATGTAAAAGTAAATGCTAGCTCAAATGCCCGGATGTATATCGCTGCACAGCGCCACTTACAATTTGTACCCATCCCCTTCCCACTACATGATAAGTAACAACCCTTCCCTATAATGTAATAAAATATGCTAGCTCAAATGTCCGGATGTACATCGCAGCACAGCGCCATCTATCTTTTTTTCGGCTCTGCCACACAAACACCCGGATGTCCACACCGCAGGGCAGCGCCAACTATAATTTCATTCTTATTGCGGTGACGTCAAGTCAAGGACGCCTGCCAGCCACACGCGAAGGACGCCGGCCAGACACTTTAGTACTCAACAACGTATAGCTCTTACTTAACGTGTACTAGGGTTTTGCCCCTTAGTACTGAATGTAACGAAATAAATTGTTTTTGTACATTATGTAACTGCGAGAATTCCCAAAACAAGCAGACGACACTCTTGTCGTACACTCCTGTGACCCCGCACGCCGCCATCAACCTCAACCCGTGACGTCACGTCAAGGACGCCAGCCAGCCACACGCTAAGGACGCCGGCGAGCCAGTTTTAGTAATCAATGAAGTATAGTCCTTACTTCACATGTACTAAGGAACTACTCCTTAGTACTGAATACTGTTCATTTCTTCTTTGTATGCAATTACATATTACTACATAAATAGTGCAGAGGTGCCAGAACGGCACCTCTCTACTAGTTATGTAATAAACAAGTAGTACTTGCTAACGTTAAACCATTTCTTATTATTTAATAGCGAATACGACCTGAGTTGCTCACTCTTTACTACTCTTAGGGGCATAGAGACGGATATGCAATTTAAGTAAAATAAAAGGGGAAGCTAATGAGAATAAAGTAGTTATCTGTAAGAATATTGTAGACGTTGGTAGATATTGTGTCTAGACATAGGCTTGTGCAAAAAACTGTGATAATTCAAAACGTTAAGAAAATTATTGCATGATGGGTTAAGTTAAGATTATCATTGTAGTCAGACTCTCTAAATAACTTTTAAATTATGTGATGAGACTTGTGTAAAAATACACTAAATCAGTTAATTGAAGGAAGTGTGCTAATAGAGAAATGTGAATTTTGAACAGTCACATCAGCGTGGAACCCCATATGGTGTCAATAAACCAGAGCTAAGAAACTAAAATGCAATTAAATAGATCAAAAGGTTTTTAATCAGTAAAGAATGGTTGAAAAAATATACATTAAAGAACTGTTGATGTCAACTTATTTTGAGAAAAGCTTTAGTATTTGAGAATAAAAAGGTCCCAAATTAAGACTAGAGACAGCTACATGTACTATATATATATTTTTTTAAATTTCATATAAATTAGTACTACTCAGTGTGAAACCATGATTAAAGTTGAGAAGGACCCATGCTAGGATAGTTAATGTAAATTCAAAAGCCGATTATGGGGAGGAATTACAGTGGCCACCATGGGGTCCAGCAGATAGATGAAAACAATTTATGAAGAATGAAATAGTAGTTTAATAAATTTATGAATGAGGAATGTAAAAAGTATAACACAAATTATAATTGTAGACCACTAGTCCGGTAAGGTACAAATGAACACATTTAAACAGAACACCATAAACTCCTGTAAACAACGAGAAACAAGACTGATATTACGATGGGAAAATCGAATAACTTTGTTATCATCAAAAAAGGCAACAAGACTACTTAGGATTTAAAAATCATGGTAAATCGTTAATCACTTAATTAAATAGAACAGGGGAGGTAACACAGCATTGGAGAACTCAATTTGATATTAATTTTACAGGCGACAACTTGATGATGACGATTTACATAATACTGGAATGTGCCAGTCCCGCACCGGACTGATTTGCACCACAACTCTACGTTTACAGATACATACCTTAATATTTCACTTCACTTTAAAAATGAATTAAAAAAAAAATATATAAAAAAATAAAAATAAAAAAAATCGCCCGCAACCTGTAACAGTCTCAACCTATTTTTCTCCGGACACAGAATGATTTGGAGTGAAAAGTCACGGATACCATGAGCCGTAATCCTTTGCTGTAATATAATTCTCTGATTAGCAAACCGAGAACAGACTAGCAAAAAGAGCTGTACAGTTTCATCTATCTGACAGTTTTCACACAGACATGTTGGATGTAAATTAATTATATGCTGCCGCGAGTGAAGAGGGCAAAAGGCAGCAAGGACCCTGAAAAGTAATACATCATATTTTTGAATTGACAACTGAAAACAATTATTTTGGATAGAAGGTTGGGATACTGTTTTAAACTTAAACTTAAAATTTATTTACTGTTTTAAATAAATTCCGCTTTACCGTTGAATAGAAATGGTAATATTTCTTTTTACCAAATTGTTCATAAAACTGTACATATGAGTCATACCTTGACGATAAGAAACAGATAAGTTATCCAATTTTGAACAAACGAGTCTTTGATAGTTGTATCAACCTGATCACAGGATATAGGGGTATAGATAGCCATACCCATTAACCTGCAAAAGACGTATGATCTCATTTGTCCAATTATATACTGACGCTAACCTTACATTAACTTTGCATTGTTGTTGATACAAAAGATAGATAAGACTATCTTTACTGTTAACGATTTTACACCAGTACTTAACCAGCCTTGGTTTACAATCAACGTATAAGGAGAAATTCATCGTATAAAATCTAATTCGGTGTATTTCTTGGAACACCTCAAATATATTTTTAATACTGAGTATGTACAACCTCAATATGTTTTTGATCAGCAAAAGCAGAGATTTCGCAGCAGTACAACAGAATTGGCTTTATCATACCGTCAAACAGTTATAATTTCTTATCGATATAGCAATAAATCCTTTTAACACATTGTTTTAGCAAATAAACAGCTTTCTTAGCTTTAGTGGCCAGCAATTTTGATGTTTCAGTCATCAATATGTTATATTTTAATTTGACGACCAAAAAACAAAAGATATCTACCACATCCAATCGTGAATTGGCATAATTCGTGGAAAAATCTCCTTTATATTTACAAGTTCCAAATACCAGTACTTTAGTTTTTCTTGTGTTCATAGTGAGGTCACATTTGTCACAATATTTTTTTTACTTTTGCTGCAAACTGTCTAACACCAATGGGGTTTTCCAAATTAGAACAGCGTCATCTACAAACAACAATATAAAAGTAGAAATTTGATATTCAATAAAAATCAAATCATTTTAATTATCCTCCCTAAGCTCATTACAGACATTATAAATAAACAACGAAAATATAATAGGTGAAAGTCGCTCCCCTTGTTTTAGACCAACATGCTAATCAAAAAAATCTGAAACATTACCGTACAATTTAATACAGGATCTAACAGAGTGACGTAAAGTCTATACGCCCATTGTGAAATTCGGACTGCATCCTGATGCCTTGAGCTTTAACCATAATTTATTTCTGTTTATTGAAACAAAGGCTTTTCTGTAGTATAACTTGGTTTTATCATGGAAAGCCTTGAATATAATGTTGTATAGGCTAAAATGCAATCGATAGTGCCTTTGTCCTTCCTGAAACCAAATTGACAGTCATCTAATTTATTATTGGATTCAGCCCATGTATAAAGCCTTATAATTAAAACCACGGAATATAAATTACCAAAAATACTTACATGGTTAATTCCTCGGTAATTGTCAACATCATCTATATCACCCTTTTTATGTATAGGAGTTGTTATACCTTTGCTCCATGTCTCATGATATAGACCATTATTGAATAAATAATTGAAAATTTTCACTACATATGGTACCAAAATGTATTCCCCTGTCATGAAAATTTCTCCAAATCGATTGTCAAGTCCACATGCTTTTTTTGTTTTTAATTTTCTTATAGCAAAGCAGATGTCTCATTCTGTGATTGCACAGTCTAAGTCATCATCACCTTCACTGGGCTCTATATCGTTAATAAGATTGTCTTCATCAGGTTGTTCTGGAATTTCATGCATGCTTTGGAAATAATTATAAAAATGTTCAAGATCTATTTTTGAATTTTGTATCCTTCCATTGATCAATTTTAACAAAAAAATCCAAAATTTTGAAGATGTATGAATAGAACTTTCCTTTAATTGTTTACACTGTTTATAAGAAAACATCCTTTTAGCTTTTCGGCTTATTTTAAAAAGGTTATGTCGAAAAACAGTTGCCTTTCCTTTTAAGTGCCATCAAACAAATCGTAAGTCACAAACCAGGGTTTATCCGGGAATATGCCCTAAGTTAAATCGTTTCTTACCAATCAATTGACTCAAAAGATAACACTTTTTTCAATACATTTCTAACTGTAAAATTGTCATTTATTTCTTTGTAGAAGAAAAAAAGAAGTTGTACCTATGGGATGGTGAGTAGAATCTGGCTTCATCAAATTAATAGTTAAACACCGAATGCCCTGGAAAATTATGTTGGAATTGGCTAACAGCTAGGAATGGTTGACGCGGATTTGCATGACTATGTTGCAGAAAAAGAAACAAATCGTTGCAACTAAAAGAGGTAGAAGTAGAAATTTTGGAGCTCAGCATGAAAAAATGTAGACCCATTTATTTCCTCTGTTTATATGCTTAAGAAAAGAGTTTTTGCCACAAGTAGAAACACCAATTAACACATTACTTGTCTCTCTGTACTTCTCGGCAATACAGATTGAATCCTCGAATCGTTAACTTTATTTTAATTTCACCTTTCTTTGTTGGATATATTCTTCATAGGCTTTGCTGTTTATATTTATACATATACAAACTACAATGTGAGATGTGATGCAAACATCTGAATTAGGGGAAGATGTTTTTTATTTACTGATTGGCTGATATTCCATAGATTACAGATACAGGATGTGTTTGCATGTTTAGGTCATTTTTAAGGGGGATGGCAATTCTTAATATTCAAAACAGGAGGATAATCTTTTTGGAAGAAGTGATTCAAGTATGTTTTTAACCATTTTGAAAATAAATTTTGCTCTTGAATTTAATTGGTTATTTTCTCTCTATTTTTAATATGCGTTTATCGTAAAATTTAGGGGTTACACTTGAATGTTGTTTGAATTAAATTGTTTTCTTTTAATATTATATATTTTTTTTAATTTAAAAAAAATTCAAAGATTTTGGCTATGTTTTTTCTTTCTTTTCTTTTGTTTAATTTACATTTGATATTTTTTTATTTTCAATTTCTAATTTCACTTCCGTCTGTGCCTAACAGTAGTATGTACTTTTGTCATCCTGTCTGTACTTAGCCTTAGAGGAACATTCATTTCCTCAACAAAAAAAAGCGCATTATACTTTATGATTGTGTTAGTATGGCTATTTTATTAGGGGGGAGGGGGGGGGGCGGTACAAATCCATCACGTAAGTGAAATATACTTGAGGATGGCGTTAAACACCAACCAATCAATCATCCAACCAACCAATCAAGCTTTTTTATGCGAATGCCCAGCTCGGCAAGCTGTATGTGTTTTGTATGAAACCCCTTGTTTAAAATAGTTTTCTAGTTGTAATCTTTGAAATGTCATTTACATTGTTTGCAGCACTAATGAAATTAAGCAAGAGGATGACAATTCTTTGTGAGTATAATCTGGTTAAAATAAGATTTCTGAAAAGTGGTCTGGATATATCAAATGTATAAAGCCAGGCTAGTAATTTTTTGTTTTAATGAAAGTTACTGCCCATAAGATTAATAAATATGATACCCAGGTCATGGATTTGAGATTCTCATTTAAAAAAAAATCAATCCACATTTTCACTTTGCTGGATTCAAGACACTCTCATTGAAACAGTATAGGTTCAAATTTAATACTGATTTAGTTTAAATTGGAGTCAATACCTATCAATTATGCCTGGCAATAAGCAAAACATAATAAAGACGTCTTAACACTACCAAACATATAGAGCCTTGCAGTGAAAAAACGTTGCGCTTTTTCCGTACATCTGGAGGAAAGTTTTGTGAAAGTTGAGTAAGTTGATCCCTACCGAAAGATACCAAACTTAAACATTGGTGTAACTTCACACTTGCCCAGAAAAAATGTTCAAGTTGCTGTTGTGTTGGAAAAATATACGCTTAAACGGCTGTCTAAGTTTATCTATGAGTCTAATACGGGACACTGTTAGCAGAATTTAGTCTAATCGAAAAACTTGGTCGATCCGACCAAGATAAACGTGCTCGCTCCGACCAAGAAAGTCAGTGTGACCAAGATAAACTTTGTCATAGTGGAAAACTTGTTTGAGACAATGGCAATCTTGGTCCGATGGAGTATTATCATCCACTGAAGTTTTTTATGATTGAAATGGTATGCCATTAAATATTCAGTCTATTTACAGTGCAGATATAACAAAAACGCGATAACTTAGAATTTATAAATAGACTGGTAACACAGCATCCAAGTTTACAAGACAAACTTTACTTTTGACAAAGCTTGAAGAAAATTAATCACAATATTTCCACTTGTAATTGGAAACAGTCAGCACAGTTCAAACAGTCACATTGCTGTAAGCTAACTGAACAAAAAATGTGCCGTTTTGTTGCTTTTAATCCATGGCCCATTCTTTCTATCAATTCAAACGGTGTACCAACATGATGCGAATACTCAATGTTCAATATATAGTTAAGGTTCATCACTACATAAGTACTTTTGGTACATATGAACAGGCGATAACTGTTGTTTTGTCTGGCGATAAGATGATTT
Source organism: Mopalia vespertina (assembly GCA_030265115.1). Classification (NCBI taxonomy): domain Eukaryota; kingdom Metazoa; phylum Mollusca; class Polyplacophora; order Chitonida; family Mopaliidae; genus Mopalia; species Mopalia vespertina. Next base: position 7,923 of record JAQQZZ010103722.1, read on the forward strand.
TCAAGAGATCTGCTACATCTATAAATATTATCAAGAAGGTATGATTGCCAGAAAAGTGTCTCACATTGATCTCCGTTACCCCAATTATCGACACTATTGTTTATCATGGTCAGATAAAAAAAATATGTCTTGGGTTACTTACACAACATATCTCAGGACAATAGTATTGTAGTAATATATTAACATGTCACATGTTATGGTACCTGTACAATATTTTTCTACTGTTATATATTTTAGTAGAGTAACCTATGACTTCAAAGTTATTTTAGAATTTGAACCGCAACCTTAACTGTAAACACGTCAGCTGACAAACAGTACCATTTTTTTTTTTTAATTTCAACACAAGATGTTTTTGTACAAATTCCTAAAGGCAAAGTACCGGTAATTTGAGTTTTTGTATTCATTGCTTGATGGAAATCTATTTTTATTTACATGTGAAATGGCCCAGGCTTTTTAAATGTATGCTGTTGTTTGGGGGAGGGGGGGGGGGCTGTTGGCTTTTTTGTGTGTTTTTTGTGCAGATGACCCAATTAACTACAGGTAACTCAATTAATACTTTAAAGCGATAGGCTTACGAAGTTATCACCGTATGTCAATACAAAGAATAACATATCAGTTTTCAGATTCCGCTGGGTAAAAAATATTGATTTTTTTTCACGCTGAGTTAGGAGCCGATGAAATAGCAGGTAAATAATATAAGTTGATGTCGCCATTTTATACTTGCTATTATGTTATGGCGAGTAGTGTGACGTGCGTTGGGCTTGTAACTCTTCTCTCACAAGAGGTACAAAATATATCAGATGGTAATTTCCGCGCCCTTAACATGGCTTCAACAAGTTTTTTGTTTTATTTCAAAAACACTCTGCTTAATACATAAATGTACAATTTAACAGTATTATGTATTTTCCAAGAAAAATAATCAATAAAAATGTAAATTGAGCCCTCCTATATGTGGACTTTATAGAAGTAGAAACAAAAACCTGTGGTATTTGAATTATCGCTTGAATATGGCTGAAAATTAACTACATTTTAATTTTTTCAAACTACAATTAATAAAAAATTCATTTCCTGGGGTGAAATATTCAATATCAACTGGAAATGGCATTTTGTTGGCCGCAAATCTCATTTACGTCAAATCTACTTTTTTTTTTAAGACATTTAATATTCCTAAATAAACGAATAATTTGAATAGAAGTCTTCCTTAGAATTATTTGTTTAGAATTATGTACATTTCTGACCAGATGAATTAATAAGTTTAGCAGTATGGACTATTTACGTGCTCACGCCGATTGGTAAGAAGTTTTTACTGTAGTCATTTTTATGACTCGTATATGATCACATACGGTATTACATATGCAACTACATTTAAACAAAATATAATTCAACTAGCTGTTATGTTAATTTAATATATATTCATTTGTGATTTTCTGACGTAGGTTGAACAAATCAAATAGAAAGCTCAATCTTATAGTTCACCGTTCATCTCTATCAGCTTTAGCACGTCGAGCGACAGATGACATACGTTGTTGTTGTTCCTTACAACTTGTCAAGCTATTCACATAAATATAATTTAAATTTGACATAAAACGCTCATTAACAGTCATGTGTAAGGAAAGCGTGTTTTCCACTAAGCGAATTTAATCGCGCGAAGCGAAATGTTTTGAAGTTCCGCATGCGCTGTTTAGTTTTCTGTCAAGTTATCCAAAAACAGTATAAGGGCGCTGGCGGTTCGCTTTAGCGAAATAGTGAGTTCGACCAGTTGTAACTTTTTGCGGCGAAAATTCACGCAAGCCACTTAGACCTCAAGGAAGCTCTTGCGTGTCATAACTTCCTGTAATTGCACCACAGTTGACACCATAATTGTAGCCTACATATAGTGATTTAATGCTGTCCTCGAAACTGGTATCCGCGTTGAGAGAATCACTTTTCTGATCTGTAAATTAATCCAATGTAACCTGTCACCCAATTGTTTGGGTGTTTATGTGTTTGTATATATGGACATCAAGGTTAATTAATATTACAACGCTTGTCCCAAAATGGCTACCATCGGCATCGATCTTGTTCAACATATTATCAGGAATAAACCGGTAGTGTGGATTTTCCCAATTTATTAGTTTAGCAAATGTCCGTCCGCTACAGCCAATCCTACATGCTAAACTGGGTTCAGGCACCACTGGCGAATCTCGAACATCGGCCCAGGAAAGTGAAGCAAGTGATACCGTACACCTATATAGCTGTCCCTAGAGTTTAAAACAAAATGCGCTGGAAAGGGAAAACAACAAGATGTCTTCGCCCTGAGAAATCTTGGGGCGAGATATTTATCTTCAACTTTGATAAATTATTTAAAAATGAAAAAAAAAATAATCGTACAAAATTTCTGTCCAGTGCAAGCAAATGTAATGTATTTCGTATCCAATTGTTGTTTGACTTCGTAAGCCTATTGCTTTAAATCCCAATCAATCAATCAAACAGTCAAATGAGAAGGCCTATGTCAAATTTAATAATATACATTGAAACGTTAAGCCAAAATTATACCCTAATTTGATAGTACATGTACTTACATGATGTTTAAAGTACATCTAATTCTTCTCGACTTTCGCAGATATTAAACATATGTTGGATTCACTAATAAACCTATTCTTTAACCTTTTATCACAATGACAGTAGTCAGCTGTTCACATCCAACCATGAATGTGTTGAATATAGTTGCGTGCCTTTGTTATACCATAACTGCTGGAATATTTCTGTCCATTTTATTCATCCAATTAATCGATATGCAATGGTAGAAACATGATATCTATTCAGTAAGACAAAAAAAAGTCCCGATGGATGTCACATGATGTAGATGTAATGTCACGTATGTATACCAGGAACAATGGTGGAGCTGTATGGAAACTATATTTAGAGAAATGTAAATATATCGAGCCTTTTAAATGTAATTCTAAAAGTTTTAACTTATCTGTACGATTAAATGATTACTTGTATTGTGGAAAAAAATATACAGATACGCATATGTGATATATTTTAATACAGTTGTCAGTTATTAAACAGATTGACGTACTTCAGACCTTCCAAATTCCCTAAAACGTGTTACAATTCAGCTTGTCAAAAATTTCAAAAATTTCCCTGATGCAATGACCTCTAGCGAGAGGGAAGTCAGCAGTAGTTATCTCCTATGTATCACTGTGGGTCGAATTAAAATACCGTCTACACCTCAGAGAGTTTGTCTAGAGACCAACAGTTTCTATGAGAGTTATCTACCACTTAAACGACATCGTCGATCTTTAAATGTGTGTTCATTTTATTCCATTTTTGTCCAGTTTGGAGAACACGCACTAAAAGCAGGCATTAACAACCTTGTGTGTCCTCCCACCTTGAATTGTTCTATATAATTCAGACATTCGTCGGAATTAAATTGGAAAATTAAAAGGCAAATTTATTTTTATGGCGTACACTTTTTAAGCTGTCGCACTACACTTTCCATAATTGGGACATTCACTACTCTATCCCTCTAACCCTACTGTTATTTTTCTCAAAAAAGATTCTGCTTATCAAAACCTTAAGATTTAAAGATAACTTTTGAAAGGTTTAAGGTAAACAATAAACAACTTAATAATTTTAAAACGAGCGCTGAAATTCGCCGGCCATTAACATATACAGGTGTGGTACCTTGGTAACCTCGTATCCAACTTTACTCGTGTTTGAGTCATATCGTACCTAGGGAAAACTTTCTCTAACAGATGCTTTAAATAAAGTACACTGATTTCGTGTGTGTAATGCAAAGTCAGAAAGGCTAAATTTAGTTTAATTGTCTTACGATTCTGTGTCCAGCCCATTTTCCTGGGAAACAGTACACAACAGCAACGATGTCTCCATTATACAGGTGAGTTGTTTGCAAGCCCGTTCCAATTCCGTCCGAAGATGGACATGAGGGTTACCAAATGGCGGAAAGCATTTACGATACCAGGGGACACAACCAAACATACAACGCGTTTAATATAGAGTCGGAGGAAACTAACAAGATTTCGTCAGTACGGTAACATATGACGTATTCGCAAAGTGAATCTAGAAGACCCTTTTCGAACGTAATGTTTACCACGTGCACCCACACGGCCTCGTTTTGTGATTCAAAACATGGCATCCGAAAAGTGTCATATCGTTCAAAACATCTTTCTCGTAGAAGCTTCTAAAAATACACATCATATTGTTTTGCTACTAGTTCATACGCAAGACATAATTTTTTTTGAGTGAAACATTAAACTGAAAATTCAGCCAAAGTGTCTGTAAAACAGGAAGTAATTCGCAGTGTTATATGCTTTATGAATGGTTTAAGCTTTGAACAAACGTTATATCTTGACTACCATAAATTGACAATTAAATTGCTTTGGTCATCGTGTATGTATTGACAAACTGACTTCAATCAAAACAGTCTATATTCAACCAATCAAACGGTCGTAACTTTCCACATTTGGCTTTGTTAACTGACCATATGTTGTTTTAAAATGTTTATCAAAAGAAAATTATAACAAACGAGTCAGGTAAAACAGGTACAAAAACAGGTTTATTAAGCAGACGTTTGGCGTTTGAATTGCGAATTGAAGCCACACCCATTCTGTTCTTAGGATATTTTTTCACACGTCAGCTTTAGATGTTCTCCATGTTTCGTTATTGTCCGATAACTAATGATAATAATGCTCATATACCCACCTCCCACATGAATATTATATACTATTATGTGTGAACTGATTGGAACTCCTCGTGACGGAATCGCTGACTAGTGACAAGGACAAACTCAGATGGCAAATGTTCTGTCTTTATTAAAATTGCTCAAAGCAGAAAAGGTCCATTGTCCATACAGACCGATATGAAGCTGCCAGAAATGCACGACGGATTCACATGTGGATATTGTATGCGATAACAAACAAGCTGCTGTTGTGGAACTGATCAGCATAATGTATTAAATACAATACTACAGCCAATTTTTTTTTATGTCGATGGCATGACATGTGTCTTGATTGTTGTGTCTTGTACCAATTGGTAAAGGATGGTTTACTTAATACGTTGGGTTGGCAAGCCATCCTTTAGATGTGTGAACTGACCTCCAATATTGTGTAAAACCCTAATTATAAACAAACGAATTCAGGCAGAAAATTAAAACACAAATTTTGTCTTTGTAGCTGTTTTGGACATGGCATTTAAAATAAATCACTCAAGTGCCATTATTGTCCAACATCGCTTTTAAAATTTATCGGAAATTGTTCTAAACTGGCAAAACACATCAAAACACATCAAAACACACATATTAAAAAGTTTACATGTCCAATTAATTGTTAAAGCATTGTGTGATGTCGTTGCTTTTAAAAAGTTGAGAGATAAACAGCTATTCTAAGTCGCAATAGTGGCCGATGGTTGTGGATGTATAGGGGCATGGGTTTCTCCATTGATTATTCTCACCGAGAGCGCGAAGCACGGACTCCTTTAAGTCTTTGGCTACAGTGAAATCGGGTCCCTAGTTTTGTGCGTTAGTTCTAAAGCATTCTACAGGTCACCAGCGGCATATTTTATGTAGTCTTTTCTTATATCTTTGACTTAGCCTAATACCGTGTTTTAATCAGTTTATCTGTGTACAAAAAAGGGCCATCATACGCAACCCAGTGTACAAGACAGGAAAAGTCGAAAATCTGTGAATTGCCCGTGATCAAATACAACATTATATAACATAAGCAGAATCAAATTTACACATGTAAAGGTGCAGGGGGCATCATATTACCAACAATAGTTAAGAAATGTTGCAACATTCAAATTAAGACATCAAAAGTGTAACTCTACAAACTAATACGGTCATGGCTGTAGAAAAAGAAATGCCTGGAAACGGTCTTCTATTTATTCTAATGTTTAATTTGAAATATCCATGGCCACGTTTATGTGACTCAGGTAATAAATACTGTAAGTCGATTAACATTGATGTTGTTGAATGTAGACGACGTTCTCACTTCTTGTTGAAAGTGTTGATGTGTGACAGCGAAAGATATCAAGCTTGTGAATCCTGCCTTTGTTTCTGAACACCGCTTTCGTCTCTAAACACTTGTTGTGTTTCATTTTATTTACCATACCATGACATAGAAACGTCTATGTTATAATGTAGCAGTGTATGTTTCAGTCTTTATTTATCTATTTATTTGACCGAGACACACAAAAGTGTAGTTATATGAATCCCATTCTGTTGGTCATGCTTAACATAATAAACTGACAGTATGAGCTGAAGGGTCGTCGTAAAAAAAACATGGCGGCTGGTGAAGGTGGCGTGTTGTTTGTGTTCATGGGTTGTGTCGTACTCATTCAAATACTACCGTTATAACTGCTATATGCGTATACAGGTGATACTGGCTTTACTGTTAATTTCAACCCAACGATATCTAAAGGTATGATGCATCTGAAATCATTCTACTGTCGACATATACTAGCAAATTGCTTACATATTGAGTAGCCTATTTCAAAACATGGAGTGCCTAAGGGGAACCACATGGGTTTTAACTATCTGTATTATTTACTGGTCCGTCTTTCTGTTACTGAGTGGTGATATTCAAACCCACAACTGCTATTCTTTCATCAGCCAGTGAATTCCCACACCATAGTTCGTCGTTTGATTCTAGCTCGTCTAGATGACATAACGTCTGCTCCGCCTGATGATTTTACCCCGCTCAACCATATACCTGTGACATCTGCTATAACACTGAACTGTTGATGCTCCAGAAGAATGGCCTACAAATATGTCACCTCAATGTGCGGAGTATTTTTAACAAATTGGACGAGCTAACGCAAACACTTTTATCGCCTAGGAAGGAAGCTGATATTATTGGCTTCAACGAATCCTGGTTGCATGATTGCATCAGTGATTCAATGATTAATGTGGACAATTTTCTACCTCTGATTCGTGCTGATAGAAAATCTGTGACTCCCACAAGGGGTGTTGGAGTTGATTTTTACGTTTCAAACAACATAGCATGTCGGCGAAAAGATGATCTCGAAATCATTTCTCCTAATGTTTAATCTGTATTTCTGGAAATACAATATATAATAGTTGGCTTCATTTACAGGCCGCCTGATTTACCCATCTCCAGTTTTCAAGATTATTGACACCAACGTTGGATAAATTATTTCAGTCGAATAAAGAACTATATTTACTCAGTGATTTTAATATTGATCTCTTCAAGGCTATTTCTGCTTCTTAGTCCTGGCTTAATTTCGTTAATGATTATGATCTTCATCAAGTTGTTAATTCCAGCACGAGAGTAGTCGGCGAGACATCTTCCTTAATTGATCACATATATTGTTCTAATTCCGAAAATGCTGTCAACTTAACAGTACCTGTTTATGCCATTAGCGATCACTACCCAACTGCATTTGTAAGGAAACATTTTAAATCTCGTTCTGGTTCTCACATTTGACGAAGCTGCTTTCTTGGCGGGTGTTTCTCGTATTCCATGGTCCGTCCTCGAAGTGTTTGACGATAAAAATGACATGTTGGCCTGTTGGATAGATTTGTTCCTTGATGTACTCAACGCCCATGCTCCTATGAAAGAAAAGTGTGTCAAACATCGTTATGTTCCAGAATGGTGGTCCGATGAGATTGTTATTAAGATCAAATTGCGTGGCATCGCAAAGCGCCAATCCAATGCCATAGTTTACAAGCAACTCAAAAATGAGGTTTGTCGTATGTTAAATCGTTCTAAAATGTAATTCTTCCAGGCCATTTTATGGAAAGGAAAGTGTACAGTTATTGAATGTTGGAAATAAGTTAAGCAGTTAGTTCCAGGAAACCCATCCAATGCGCCTGTTATGATTAACATTGATGGTCAAACTGCAGATTCCCGTGAACAAATTGCCAGTGCCTTTAACTCTCATTTTGTAAATATTGCTGACAAATACATAACTCCTAAGAGTCTCGACATTGTGAATTTACACACCTAAAGCGGTTTGTTTTGGACTATGCTAGTGCCTAAACGAGTTTTTCAATACCTCCTATAAGCGAAAAAGTTGTCATCTATCAATTGGAATCATTAAAAGTAACTGTTTTAGTTGGTATAGATGGTCTACATCCTAAATTTTTATCATCATGTGCCGATCCTATTGCCTTTAGCTTAACTTAAGCTTAACTTAAGCTCTGAAAGTGAGGGAGCTCGTAGACGTGATTTGAGCAATTTTGAGCAAGGAAATTTAGATTCACTATCATTA